>CM053275.1:16542223-16620357 GCA_028583415.1 Protea cynaroides
CAAACCTTAGATTTGCCAAGAACAGGTCAAAATGAGGCTTAAACAACACTTTGATGGAGAGATTTGCAAAGAACAGAGATTTTCGATCCTTAGATGCAAGGTTGGAGAAGAAGGAATGGAGGAGAAGAAGAAAACATAAAGGATTTTAGAGAAAAAATGAGTCTCGGTCGAGATCTCGACCGAGACTCCTATTTATTCACTTAAACTAGTGGAAACTGGTTCAATAAAATCGAGTTGGGTCGAAATTTGTCGAAACCAGTTCGAAACTGGTCGAGAATCCAGTCGAGAACTGGTCGAGACTGGTCGAGACCCAGTTTCGAAAAAACTTCTCGTCTCGACCCATCTCGGTCGAGTTTTAAAACTATGCTTAAGACAAGCTGTAGTGGGCCTTTATAATTAGGCCCACTACAAAGTACGAATATAATAAAAATAAAGCCAAAATTCCTTACATTATTTATTACAAAAGGGGGGGGGGGGGGAATGGGCTTAAGTTAAGTGGGCCCACTCCCATAGAATTAACAACCCTTATATCTTGATACTCTTGGAATGTAAGAGTTTCAACTTAAAATTATGTAACAACGGAAGTAGTAGCAATAGAAAGAGCTTCAGCTTGAAATAGTGTATCAATAGAAGCAGCAGCAACAAGAGTAGTAGTAAAACAGCACAATATAGGTCACTGTGAATCAAGTAGCAACAACAGTACAATATAGGTTATTTTGAACCAAGTATCAATAGATAGCATTTTGAAGGATGAATAGCACAAGAAATCCCATATGCAAGAGCAGCCGCAAATAAGATCCAAATTTGAAGTCGATCAGACGGTTTGATCCAAAGTTTTGAGGTATGCGGAACCTTAAGCAAATAGACTTGCCTTCTTCTCCAAACCACGATAAAACAGAAGCCAGCAGAGACCAAGTCTGATTTCAGATAACAGAACTTGATTAAAAGGGATCCATTCAAGCTGAAATTTTAGGAGCAGAATTGCAAGTCACAACCCTCTTGAACGCAGCAATAGCAGTATCACATATCAGCTGTACAAATTAGTGTCCATCTCTAAAATCAATCTGGGCGAACTCTGCAGAAACAGATCTGAAAACAGTATTGGAACTCAACACAATGGCTATCTTTCAAGCCCACCTTCAAGAGTTCTGATCACCAATGGAAGTGTGAACAGTTCCCAGAGATTCAGGCCAAAATACTTGGGGAAGAGAGAGTTCCTCCAAGCTGATGCCCAGCAGAGTATAAAACACAGCAATACAGAGAAGTAGCAGAGTAGTACAACTCAGAATAAAAAAAAAGGATTAAAACTGGCCGGACAAAGTTTCAGATGAACAGGCTGTATTGCAAGAGAATGAAGTTGAGAATTTAAAAAACCAGATTTGAAGAACAGCAACTAAAACCAGATTCACAGCAGTCAGCTATTAGAAACAGTTACAGAAATTATGAGCAGCAAGCAATGACAGAGATCCACAGATTCAGGAAATCAGAAACAGAACCAGATTTGTAAACAGATCTGATTTGGAGAAGGAGAATAACCAGATAAAAACAGACTTCTAATATGGAAGAATAGAATAAAAGATAACCCACCAAAGTTCTTCAGGAACTGCCGATGCAGCAATTAGCTTACTTGTAGAACCATCACCAACTAGATCAGTAAAAAGAATCCAGACTTCATAATATCAGATGCAGCAGTGGTGGCTGCACATCACAATGAAGAGAAGGCTAACCAAGTAACAGAGAATCAGAGATATATTTAGATGGGTAGATCACAACTTCGACAAAATCAGATCAGTACTTGCAGAGAATATAAAACAAAGGCAGAAGCAACAGTGGCAGCAAAGGTGGCTTCACACCATGAAGAACTTTAGATGACTGTCAAAACGGCAACCCGCTCTGCCATGATGTAACAAAATAGAAAAGGAAGGCTACCCAAGCACAGAAAACCCGGGGGGGATAGAAGAAAGGAGGGAGAGAGAGTGTGTTTACTCCTACTGTTGTATGTATAGAAAGCAAAAGAGAGGAAAACCTGGACTTAGAACTCTCTCTCCTAGTTCCAACTAGGTCGAAAGACCTAGTCAACAAGACCAACTCTACACAAGTGGTATTGGGCCTTTATAATTAGGTCCACTACAAACATAATAAAAATAAAGCCATATGTAACGGGCCTGATTATTTATTATAACTAAAAAGGGCCCCACTCCCTTATAGTTAACAACCCTTATATCTTAACAGATCTCAAAGCTCCACTGCAAAAGAAAGAGAACAGGATTTATAAGACACAAATAGGCAAAGAGACTTCTTCAGTGGAATGGAATCGGCGCTACTTAGACTTGTCTGCACCACCCCATGCTTTGCTATGCCATCCGTGATGTCATTTGCCTAGGCCCCAATTGGAATGAAGTGTTTAGTGCTAAGTGACATATATGCTTAACAAGATGGGGGAGCCTCCAACAACAATCCAATTGACACTGCACCCATCAATGGCCATCTCCCTTCACTGAGTACCCTTTCACTATGATACTGTTCATGGTGGCAGAGGGGGGCCATAACCAAAAGCGGGTTTACCTGAAGACTAGTTGAGCCTAGATGAGAAACAAGAGTGAAAGAGAAATAGAATGAAAACTGATCTAATAACACAACTCCGCTGTAGTTTAACCAGCTTCTGTCAGAGCTTCTAATAAGGTGTTGGGTGGACATGGCATCAACTGATGCAACGTGTTCATCCTGGTGGCCTAGAGATGAGCCTCTCTGATGTAGTGTTATTAGTTAATTGCAAGGGTCTCCGCATAGTTCACATAACTAATTGATGATGATGGAAAGAATCTTCCACCATCATTTTCATTGCTGAGGGGGAATGATGACCTCAGACAATGATGATTTTTCCAGCCGAGTGACCTTGCATTAATTTTCTGGGATTGGATTAGCTGCAAGGAAGTGTTTTGGCCAGGTAGAAATAGAATAGAGTGAATGGTAAAATCAATGGGTTATCAGGTGCAGCCAACTGCAGAATAGAAAGTGGCACAAGATGGTACCTACTGGTCTCATTTTCTGATTTATATGATTTGATGGCTAGTTGTTAAGTTTCATGACTTGTTTTTGACATGATTTGGAGCATTCTGCCTTGTATCACTGTATCCATCTTAAATAGTTTTTTACTTTCTATTGTCTATATATTGCCTATTTAAAGAACCCTTAATCTCCTTGGATCTGCTTTCTTCCTCTCCTAAATTACTTTGGCCATAGTGCATCTCATGGAAGAAGAAATCTTTTCTGTATTTGTTTCATGTGCTTTGAACAATGGAATGTTTGTTTCGTTTGATTGGCCTTCTCTAAAAGTTTTATTTTGTTTTTTTGTTGTTGTTTTTAATTAGGGAGCATTTGTCAACCAACTAAAATCTGATATGGAAAGGTTACAGCACGAAATCAGGACTCAGCTGGTTAGTACTGTAGCACCCTTTCCACCCAAGCAAGAAGATACTTCATTATATTTAGGATCTGAATTTTCATCCCTTCCTTTTATAGATAGTCATTTTAAGTTCTGTAAAGTTAGCATTCCAGTTACAGTACGAACTATATGAATCTTTCTGCTTTTTTTTTTTTGGGTAAACAGGAACTATTAAATCAATGCCTCTAGAGAGGGGTCTATTCCTGTTAAATTATATAACTTAATAAATTATGCTCGTTTCAAATTAACCAGTACTAATTGATAAAGGTTGTAAAATTTTGTAGGTAGAATTCTCACTTTATAGTTTGTACTCTTTGGTTTCCAAATGTTTTTGATATCATACTGGTTCCAATCTAGTTAGATTATTTTTTATGACCTTTACAGTGTACAGGAGTTTTTTTTTTTGGTGGGGGGGGGGGTGGGGTGGGCAATTTCTCCCTCTTAAAGTTTATGTACACGTATAATTTGTGTACCACTTCGGGGGTGTGATGCAAGCAAAGGCTCCAAATCAGCTTGATTGGCTTGATTAGACTCAATTGTATGTCCCCAATGGGTTCTACGAGTAATTGTCAATTGGCTAACTATTCTTGGCTTTTCTTTTGTAATGGGCCAGTTCTATAAGCCCGCATGATGGGGTGGTCAGTCCTATATGAGATTTTAATTGTTGCATCTATTTTGTTTAATATCTAGAAGTGTAAGTTTCTATTTTCAGTTCAAGTAGTTTCTAGGAGTTTCTATTTTCAATTTCTTAGTCTCCAAAACTTAGAGAAGTTTGTAGATTTAGTCCATGCTAGAAAATAGAAGGTTAGAAGTAGTTTAGTCTATAAATAAGTGTTCATGTCATCTATGTAATGTGGTGACAGTTTTGATTGAATGGATGAGAATTCAAGGAGTAGCAGGATAGCAATTTCGTTTGGCGTTTTGTGTATGGGAATCCTTGAGTACCACACAATACACAGTGCAAAAGAGAAAAGGGGGAAAAATGGAGAGACATTGTACCAGAGACTGCATATGAAGTATGACACCTCATCAAATAGGACCCTGTAAGCATTGAGGTTATGGTGCAATTGTCGCCCTTCCGTATTACAGTAATCGAAGGCTTCAGCAATATACAAAGCAACTCTTAAACGCATTGCCTGCTCAATGGTTTAATATTCCCCTGCCAAGAAATAACAAGTTCGAAATCCAGTGTCACATAATTGGTGTTCATATCATCCATGTAATTTGGTGACGATTTTGATTGAATGAGTCAGAGTTCAAGGAATTGCAGGATAGCAATATCGTTTGGTGTTTTCTGGTTCCTTCCTGCATGGAAAGGTCAGATCGATACACTTCTCTTTGCATCCTGCGATCCCTTTTTCTGAATTAATTTTCAGCCTTCAGTTATTATTTTTAAGTGGTAAAATAAATTCATTAATTGAAAAAGAGATTTACATCCTGTAGTAAATACATTGATCTACCCTTTTTTTTTTTTTTGGTTTTTACAAGTGTACAAAGATAAGTTGGGAATTGTGAAGGATAAAGAATAGTTTCACCCATCCCTAGTTGCAAAGAAACCATGCAATCTACCGGTTCTTTTTTTTCCTGCCACACATGTTGATATTGGGTCCGTTGTAGCCTATAAACCAGGTTAACAATTGCACTCTTCATATGTAAAACTGCCCATGGACACTGAGTTTCTCCTTCCAAAATATCTATAACAAGCGTAGAATCATATCTAATTAAAATGCATTGGAAATATTTTCCTCACATAAAATCAAATCTCTATAAATGGCCAGAAGTTCCATATGCAAAACAGAGTTCTCTGTTCCACCACAAAAATAAGCAAAGATGGGACTTGGGAGCACCAGTCCCGTTCCGAACCAATCCTCATTATGAAACCCTATCTTGAGTAACTGATCCATCACTATGTAAGGCCACCATATCACCAGAAGGGAGAAACCAGTAGCATGGACTTGGATTCTGAGTTTTCTAAAGGATTTGAATACTCTAATTATCTGCATTAAATTGATTTCTAAATGTTTGGTATCCAATAAATGAGAGAAGATGATATTCTGTTCAAGACATCACCTTTGATGGCTGAAACTATTTGGGGTTTTTGTTCTTGTCTTATTGCAGAATAATCTCACATTTCTCTCCTGCCAAAGCTGGCAAATTGTGGAAGAAAACACCAACCTGTCAATGGTTGCAATAGAATTGGTTCCACTATATTCTTTTTAGATCGAAGTAGCCACATCAACAATGTTCTATTGTTGTCTTGTAATTGGAGCACAGAGTCCTAAGATACCTCCTCAAATATATGCACTGAACATAGATTCAAAAAACAAGTGATTCCAGGATTCAACTCCACCCCAACAAAAACAACAGAACGGGTTTACATCCACCTTCCACTGAATCAACTGGTCTTTAGTAGAAAATTCATCCATAAGTGCCCTCCAAGTGGTAAGAGATTGTTTGGGGATATTTCCAGTGACCCAAATGGAACTCCACACCTTCGGATCAGCCTTCAGTTCTTGTTTAAAACTCCCTCAAATTTTTACCCGAAACTGGTAGCCCATGAGTGAGGCAGGTTATGGAATAAACTTAATCCCCTCTCCATACCAAAAGGATCCGTCCCTACTTCCGCAAAAGCCGATGTCCACAATGCAGATGCCTTGCTATATCACGAGGATGTGGGCCCAATCAAGTTCTTTGGTATTGACCATAGTTGTCAAGGTGCCAAGGCGAAGGCATTGGAGGCCTGATGGGCTGCCTAGGCGATCAAGGCGCTCGCCTAGGCGACAAAGGCACCCGATTTTTCAAGGCGTCACAAGGGCGCTTGGACGAGCCTAGGGGACGCCTTGACAATTATGGTATTGACAATTGCGGCAAGCTGAAGAGGGCTGTCACCCAGAGTAACATGAAGATTGTTGATTAAATTCACGGCGTCGAGTACTTGCACTTTAGATCTCGTGACTTGACCGGTAGATGGTGAAACAATCCAAGCTCCCACCGAAGAATGATTGTTAGTTCTTGCTTACTGGAAGAAAGTGTCTTTATCCTGAAGCTCCATTTAGTAATATCTCACCTGCGTCCTTCCATTTCCAATTAGAGAAGGAGTGTCAAGGGTTCTTCCATCTATGGTTTGGCTTCGAAAGACGCTCAAATATAAAGACCTTTCATCAATCGTCCCCTGGAATGAGGGGAGACCTTCTCATCCGGTTCGGAGGGCGGGGGTTCTTTTCACCCTTCCCTCACAGTACTGCTTCGCTATTGATCACCCAAGAGTATTTAGCCTTGCAAGGTGGGCCTTGCTGATTCACACGGGATTCCACATGCCCCATGCTACTCAGGTTAGAGCATAAGCTAGTGATGCTGAATGACACCTAACATATCTATTATCCCCCCTGGAATCAAGAACAGGAGAAAGAGGAAAGGAAAGGTGCCATTAAGGCGATCTTGAAGACTGAGACTGAAGTTATAGACCAGTTAGTTGACATACCGCTGAGCCATTGTTTGTTTGACATAATGACTCCGAGCCCTTGCCGCCGATGCTACTAAATCAGCTGCTTTTTTTTGTGCCAACTATTAAGAATTGTTTTCCCCATCCCTTTCATTTCTTCAGTCATTGATATGAACTAATTATAACTCAAGTTTCATTCAAATGCATCATGAGGTACTAACAGGTTCCATTCCCGTATCGCATCCCTAGCCCTGATATATTGATATTTTGAGCTTCACTAGCTTCTGTTTCATACACCTGAATCCCTGACCCATTTCTGGCCACATCCATTGCCAGGCCAATTGCACCTCTTGAACAGTGGTGGATATCAGCCACATTTGGGGTCTGGTTGTTCTGTTCCTAAGGGTGGTTTGACAAGAACTTGAGCCCTATTTGAGCCTTGGTTGCTGAGTTATCAAGATATCCTAAATTTGTCTGTGTTAAGAAATAGAAACTGAATCAAAATTAGAAACAGAAACAGAAATAGAAAGGTAGAACCAGAACCAGTCTAGAAATAGTGTTATTCAGAATTTTGCCACTGATAAAGAAAGAGAAACAGACTTCAAAACACCACGCTAGCCCTGCAAGAGAGAATTTCGGAACTGGATACAATGACTGGCTCCTGTGAATTGATGGTTGGTCTGTCATAGGGTTTTGGAAAACAGGAACTATCCTCAGTTGAATGGAGATGAAGAAAGAAGAAGAGAAAAGAACATATGAATCAGGAGTCCGACCTGATCCTCTGAGTTGGCATCCCCAAACTCAAGCTTGGAATACCACCAAGCCTTCCTTGGGATTCCACCAAGAGCTTCACTGCATTTCACAGCAAATAAGATCTTTGAATCTCACAGAACTAAATGGATGAAAGTTAATTCCATTCATTAAATTTGTGTATAAGGGCCTAGTCTTGTACATATATTTATAACCTTTTCTTGTACAGACTTAGACTTTAAAATAGACACTCTATAAAATAGAAACTAACACCTAATCTATTATTAGACTCAAATCCGTCATTTTGGTTTTATAGAATTGGCCCATTACAGTAGAAAACTCAAAAATACTGAGCCCATGACCCATATGGTCGTTGGGGAGTTAAATTGAGTCTAACTAGAACTAAACCGCCCATGAGCCATGTAACAAAATAGAAAATGAGAAAGACGGAGACAATCGATGTGTCCTACTCCTCTCCTTATAGCTTGTATTTATAGAAAATAGAAAACAACTATTAGATAGGATCTAGGACTGTATAAGTTAGAATCCTAGTCATAAACTAAAGACAAAGTAAACTCAAAATAGGAAAAGGAAACTAACAAGCCTAATTGGTAAAGGAAACTAATAAACTAATTAGGAGTCCATATACTAATAGGAGTCCAAGTCCTAGAAACTAGCACTAACTACTTTGACCAAGTCAAAGCAATGTACGGTTACAATTTTATTATGCTAACAACCCATATGGTCATTGGGGAGTTAGAATTGAGTCTAACCAGAACTAAACTTTTTAACCACTAGTTCAACTAAACCAAAGCTGTTTCAATTTTGTTAAAACCATAGGACCCAGAAAAGGGCTGATTTCATACAGCCGCCAGCCCTCCCCTTCCTTTTTCAACCAGGATTGCAAACCAGATGAGTTCACTATCACAGTAATCCTTCAACTAAAAGGAGAGAAACACTTTTCAACTTTAACAACTACCAAAACTCATTTTATAGCTTGTACTTTATGGTTTGATGTTATTTCATTATGGGAATTTTGAAAGAAAATAAATGCATTTTGTAATGAGAAGGGTTATATTTATTTAATTTCCCCAATATTTTAACATTTCTTTAGCTTGAAGAATATTTTAGTTGTTTCTGAAGCTCTCTATTTGTTTATTGCATATTGGTTCTGATATTCCAGTATTGTTTTTTGTTCATGCTTTGGTGGTGGCAGCTGGAACTGGAGTCTGTCAAAATGGTTTATGCAAATGCACAACTAGAATGTAATGCTGCTGATGAGCGTGCCAAAATATTGGCTTCTGAGGTCATAGGTTTAGAAGAAAAGGTAGTTTTGTTTCCTTGCTAAATTTATGCTCTATCTCTTGTAAAGTGTAGCTGTTTAAATTTTTTTTTAGGGGGTGGTTAAAGTACCTGTTAAATCTGCCTAAAATCAAAATGATGATGAACTTGTTACTCCTGTCTCTGGGAAGCATCTTTGTTTATCTTGTAATGTTTTTTTCCTTCTCTTTTATTTTTCACTAGGCTTTTGCTTATGATGACATTTAGATCCTTAACCAAAATATACTCAGTTCAAATTTTTTTATGCCAATCTCGAAAGGGAAAAAAAGAGATTAAACTTCTAGATAACAGTTTTTGGCTGTCAATTGATCAGTGTTCACTTGTGTTTCTTCTCGAAAGGGCACATCTAGGAGGCACTGGTTACCAGGTTGTACATATATCAGAGATTTCCTCATCATCTATGTATTATTTTTTTTTGTTTCTTGTTCAGTTTGCTTTCATTCTTTTCCTCTGATGAATAAGATTTTGGTGAATCATTGGTGAACTAACCAATAGATATGAAATGAATAGCATTCGCAGTGAGTTATCAGGAACTTCTGTCAGTATAATGTTTGGAGTAATCAAAAAACCTAATTACTATGAATTTGACCAAGATAGAGTAGTAAGAGAAAGGCGGCTCATCATTTGGTCTATATCATCCTAGCACTTAGAGAGTCAGAGCTCTTTGCTTTCAAAGCTTCTCTGGGTCATTTCCTTCTCTGCCAGCTAGCATAAGGCATATAGCTGCAAGTTCCATAAATATTTCTATAACTTATGGACCTTTTAACTAAAAGTTCTAAACATTGAGAGTTATGAACTTTTACCTTATGCCTCTACTGGCTGCTTAAGTTGATTCTATTTTCTGTACCGTTTGACCAAGTTTTGGACTTCAGACACCCCCCCCCCCCCAGTTTTTTGGAATTTGGATGCATATTTTGAAAGGATTACAGCATTGTTCCAGATGTTATTTTCACAGTTAGATTAATAAACTTCCTACATTTAATATCTGCCAGGGTTTCCACGTCAGCGTCCTCATCCCCAACCTTCCCTCCCTTTTCTGCCGCCGTAGACGGCGTAGGGTTCACCTGAGAACTTTTTTTCTTCCACTTCTACCGGAGTCGGGGAACCTCTTGCCAAACCAATGCTGCGGGCTGCGATGTTGCCTGAGGCCTACGCTCACCGGTGGAATGGCCATAAACTCTGCATGAGGTGTAGAACGGGGGTTTCCAGTCGTATTTTATATGCTGCTTCTAGAATTTCCCTTCCCCAGACTTGATGGTAACATAGTCTGGCAGAGGAGCAGTGGCTCTCATGGAGACAAATTCTAGCGAAGGCAAGTCTGAATTGTGCTCGCGTGCATCTATAAAAAACAGAGGCGTTCCTCTGACTGATCCAATCGCACTCAGAGCTTTTGCACACCAAAGATGAAATGCGATACCAGGTAATAAATCCAAATAGGGAGGGAGGTCAAATTCATTTTATCAAAATGAAGGGGCTCATCACACTGGCAGAGCACAATTGGTTTCCCGGCCAACACGACTCAATTTGTCATCCTCATTCTCAAAGAGAAAAAACGAAAGTACCGTTGGTGGTGAGGAGAGTCTGACCTTAGCAAGATGCCATTGACGGTTTAGTGACTTTTACACCAGATGGAATGACAACCTTTTACCAATGAACTAGCCATCAAGGGTGTTAGACCATTTGGAGAGTTCGGTCGGAAAATCAGTATCCAAGCAAGAAGCGCAGGGGGTTGTCTACTTCTAGAAGCGAAGGATCAAAGATGAGGGCATCCCTCCCCTAGCGTCATAGGAGCAGACTCAAATAAAGCATTCCAGCAGCCCTTTACACCAGAACCAGGGATGACACACTCTCCCGGAGGTTCAAGCTCAGCAATGGATGGGGTAACGGCTTCTGCAGGTGGGTTGGGGGTCAAAGGCGGTACCAGGGGGGAGAGGGAGGGGGGAGGGAGTACTAGGGATGTCGCACTCTTCTGGAGGTATAGGCTTAGTGACGGAGGGGGTAACAGTTTCTGCAGGTGGGTTGGGGGCCAAAGGTGGGACCGGGGGGGGGGGGGGGGGGGGGGGGGGGGGGGGGGGGGGGGGGGGGGAGGGCGTCATGTCAGAGTAGCTAGGAACTATGATTGGGGAGGTATTATGCTTAATGTCTCATGACATTATTCTGAAACCTACAGCAATGGAGTGTTAGATTTCAGCTTTTGCGGACGGCATCATGATCTTTTCTAAAGGGAATGTTAAGTCCATATCCTCCATCTCTAAGGTTTTGGCAGATCTCAGGCTCTCAGCTTGTTTTCAGGCTTTTTGGTTAACAAGCAAAAGTCCCTCCTCTTCCTCGCCAGTATTGATGAAGCGCGTTGTGAGACTGTTAGATGCATTGTGGATTTTCCATTGGGAAGATTGCCGGTTACATACTTTGGATTACCTCTGATTTCGGCAAGGCTCTATGCTCATCATTGTTTCTCCATCCTTAATAGGCTATGGAAAAAGCTTCAATGATGGAAAGCAAAATTCCTATCTTATGTAGGTAGACTGGAGCTTATTTGAGCAGTTATGCAGAGCTCATATCTAGACGGATGCACATCGTCTCCTCCCAGTGATTTTGGGAGGACGTGGCAACCCATCTCGGATGGCTGCCACGTGGCTCTCGGTTGAATCTGAGACCCACGTCTGAGCCGACAACCCCTGTCGGCTCGGCTTGTCGGCTGGGTGTCGGCTCGGACGTGGGTCTCGGATTTACTGAGAGCCACGTGACGGCTATCCAGGGCAGGTTGCCACTGTCCTCCCAGAACCACTGGGAGGACATGATGCGGATCCTATCTAGACTGGACTGGTATATTCGGGTTGCCCAATTCAATCACCCAGAAAATTGAAAGCTTGATGAGTGCCTTCTTGTGGAAAGGAGCGGACAACAATAAATTCTTCCATTTTATCGGCTCGGACAAAGTATGTTTTCCCAAGGAGGAGGGTGGCCTTGGCCTCCGGAGAGGTCAAGAAGTTAATAAAGCTTGCATTATCAAACTCATATGGTGGGTGGCTGAGAAAAAAGAGAGCATTTGGATTAAATGGATCTATTGTACGTACTTGAGAAAAGAGTCAATTTGGACAGCTACTTCGAATTCCAACTCTTCTTGGGTTTGGAGAGCGATCCTACAACATAGACAGTTAGCCATCCATTCCATAAAAACTCTCACTTATGGAACGTCGACCTTCTTTTGGCTTGATAATTGGCATCCCGGGGTGTTCTTGTGTTGGCTTTTGGAGAAAGGATTCGTTCCGAGTATGGTTGTGATAGGCTGGCGATTGTCTCTTCCATCATCTCTGAGGAGTTTGGTGTCCTTGCCGAGCATCTTCCCCTAGACTGGTGCAAGTTTCGGAAGAGTTGGATTCCATCTCTCGAAGACCTACTGGGAGCAACGACCTTGTTAGCTGGATAGCCTCTTCCATCGGTAGGTTTTTGTTGGCTTCCGCTTGGGAGCTTGTCAGAGCCAGCAGCTAGAAGATTCTTTGGTTTAACGTGGTTTGGTTTAAAGGTCATATTCCCTGCCCCAGCTTCATCCTTTGGAAAGCCATGACCCACTCTCTGCCTACAGGAGCCCTTCACCATAGCCAGGGTATCATTCCTTATGCTAAGTGTGATCTTTGTTGGGCCTCGGAAGAAGTTATCCATCATTTGTTTTTTGGGTGCCCATTTTCCAAAAGAATTTGGGAAGCTATCCTTCGAAAGTGCTGGCCATATTATAGAACATCCGCCCTTTTGATCGGGAATGGAAGTGGATAATCAAGAAGTTCAAAGATAAGTCCCCATGTGATATTATTGTTAAGCTAGCCTTTGTGGTACAGTGTACCACATTTGGTTCGAGAGGAATCTGAGAAAGTAGACATCCAGATCTAGATCTTTTACTCTCATTTGGGAAGCAATCACTTTCGATGTTCGAGGAAGCATCATGCCATGGGCTTCCCGATCTTTGGCATCTATCAGAAATAGCTATATCCTGTCTTCTTGGAATCTCAACATCACATGAGGTGGCTATATTTGTTTTGTGATTTCTTTTGTATCTCTCAGGGGTCATCCCTTGATTTTGTAAGGAGCCTGACTCTATCCTTTAGATATTCAGGTCTAGTTTCTCCTCCTTTGGGGCTTTGTTAATACCCATGGTTATGATGAAAAGGGATTAAGGTATTCATGGGGACTACTAGTATGGTCTGTGGTGGCTTGCAGACTAGGCATCAGGGGTGAACCTTTACCATTTTGCATTTTGTTTACTGCATTAATAGAATATATTGCTCTGGATAGGTTGGAATGAAATAATTCGATTCATGGAATCATGTGGCCTCAACGACCATTAAGATATATTTTATATTAGGCCTAGATTTATTTAATGCTTCAAGGAGCTACAAATATGAACCACTTCAAGTATTAACACTACTTTAACCACTATAGTGAACTGCCACATACCTTTCAGGCGGCACCTTGCCTATTTCCTCCATGTGCAGTGATGATCTTGTCATCCTGACCATTGTATTGATTGGGAACACCCTAGATGCCACATGTCAAATTTAGGGGCCCAGACCAAGCATATGGTCTACCATGAATTTGGTCTTGCCCTTGCTTTCACAACAGTCGAAGTTCTTCAAACAGAGAGTTGACTTTGCAAGTAAAATTTTAAAGCATCATATTGACCAAAATTATTCCCAGGCTAAATGTTGACTTCGGACAAAATGTTCACAAAATTTGAGCACTAACAAAATTGCCATGCAGTATTTATAACCGACATGCCAGGTTGCTTGTGGCACCTGTCAGTTCTGAAAACCTGCTTCCATTTTTTTTTTTTAAATCCTAGTTTCGATATTTTGTTGATACAGATTTATGGTTTGTCTGCACTCAGTGATTGGTGTACTGAATTTTTTAAATTATAGAAAAAAGATTATCACTATTCGAGAAGTCTCTTGTTGGAGCTTAGCTTTCTTCTTTGGGAGGACTTGTTATGTTTTCCATGTTTGGTTACTAAATCAAGTTCTTTTTCAAATTTTGCCATGTAAATTATTCAAATAGGCACTCAGATTGAGGTCAAACGAGCTAAAACTGGAGAAGCAGTTGGAGAACTCAGATACAGAAATTACTTCATACAAGTAATCTCAACATTTTAATCTCATTTTCATGCTTTTACTATCGTATTGCTTATGGTCAGTTGATTATATATCTTTGTTGTTACTTGGTCAAATCTTATTTTCAGAGCTGAATGATTACTTATCCATGGAACATTTTTTTTAATTTAGGTGAAGGGAATATTTGATATTGTAGGAGAAAGCTAATTCCATTTATCAAACATAATGTTGAACAATATTGTAGCCGTATACTCCGTTTAGGAAAGTCACCTCTATGGGTCAAGGTTCGAAATTTTGGATTTTGTCCTCTGCCGAAACTTAAATATTTCAGTGGAATTTTGCATATAAATTTCGATAGACTTTTCATTCTTTTTTCGTGAAATTGTAACATTTTGGTAATTTTGGAAAAATTTCGCTGAAATTTCGAACAGTGCTATGGGTAAATGCCGTATGAAGGGTCCATTTCTATTCGATATTTCTTCTTTGTAGGCCTCCATTTGGTGTCATTTGGATTTTCAGAATTGTAAAATGTAAATGAAGATATTGTTGATGTCCTTTTCTCTGATTGTCAAGAGAAGATTTTCAAGAAGAAATTGCAATACTAGCGCAAAGAAGCATCACACTTGAAGCTAGGCCTAAGTACAAGATTGCAGGAAAATGAGTCTGCACCCTTGTTAGCTTACTTGAAAAGTCGAAAACTCTGTATTCCCTTAACCCCCCCGCTGCCCTCTTGGCCCTGGTTCAAGGATTTTTGGTTTGTTATGCCTAGTGCATTTTAGGCCTTGTTTGGTTATACTTTCAGTTGTTTTTGTTCTATTATGACAGAAGTTTTTTGGGATGCTTTCCTTTTCATGTTTATGTTGCAAAATAGAATATGTGCTTTGTAAGACAATATAATTTTCTGTTTAAAAAAAAAAAAAAAGTTTGGATACATGATATTTTCAGAGATAGTTCTTTTAAAGGACCATATATTGATGAATCTACATTAAAAAAAGTGACTTTATAATATAATTATCTAAAAACAATTACTATGAAATTCGTCAATACAATTGAAACAGGTTACATTACTACAAGAGAAAAAAGAAAGAGAAATACTTAAGGCTCTAATTGGTTTCAAGGGGAATTAAAGGGATTGGAAGTGAAAATTTTAAACTTAAAAAGGAAACCTTATAGCTCTAACACAACATGATTGTATTAATTACCTAAATTTCTTACCATATTTATTAATGATACTTATTAGATGTAAAATTTATTTTACTTTTCAAATGCAAGGGATTTGGATCCAAAGTAACTGTATAAGTTAATAACTAAATATGGAATGATTTGGAGATAGTTACATAGTTATGTGATAGCATGTGCTTAATGATTACAAAAATGTCATTTTTAAGATTAAAAATTTCACTTCCCTTCCCTTTAATTCCCCTAGCAACCAATCACAGCCTAAGGGGGTTCGTAATTTTCATGGAGTTTTGTGGACTTGTAAGTTCACGAGAGTTGCTACTTGGCAAAGTCACGTGGGTGGGTCTATCATCTATGTAAAAGCCATGCCATTTCAAATTTGTATTGGTGTGTAGAAGTTCACTACAGATGTTCTAAAGTACAATTATATTAAGAAAGGGGGAAAAGTAATCCATAATCAATAGTATCTGTTATTTGTAAGCATACTAGTCATGCAACTTATATATTCGAACTTCTGGTGGTACAGGTCATATTCTTTTGCCAAAACAAGCTTGAATTTTACAAATTGAATCAATAAAGGTAGAGCTGAAAAATAAATAGAGAATTAAAGAACAAAAATATATAGAGGAAAAAAACACAATTTTGTAGAGAAACAGGCCATATAGGATGCCTCTTACTCTGGTTCATTGAAAATTATAGTGAATTTCTTGATAAATATAATTTTATAATGTCAATTGATTTTTAGCTGCCTATAACATTAACCTGTACAATCATATTACTGAAGGAAAAGATTCTAGCTACTAATATAACTTTTCATAAATTAAAAAGGTCCTTTAATAAGCTTATATGGGGCAGGTAAGGGATTTTTAAAACAACCTTATGTATCTCAAATCTGCTAAATTGACCAGCTTTAGGCTCACTGATGGCAAAGAGGATTCAAAGCAACCTAATTTAACAAATCCTCTTTGCTGTAGGATCTTTATGCAGTCCAATCTCAAATCAGAATTAAAAAGTAACAAGAAATTCAACTTCTTTGGAAATCTGACCCTTAGAATCTCTCCAAACTTGGGGACAATGAACTTTAGGATGTATGTGAACACATACTAAAAGTTGAAGACGATCCGATCATAGATGTAGAAGATATGAATTTTTGAAAACAGCCTATGTTCTGACGACGCTCCTAGTTACCAACAGATTTAATCGATCTGATTATAATCTCCAATTTCGTAGTGTATTGATGATCAGACCAGTAGTGAATGATGTAGCAATTATGTAAGAAAAAGGGAGAGATTGATGGTTTTGAAAATAGAGCAAAGAAAGACAAGGGAGGGGGGGGGGGTCTGTGGTTGAGTCTCACAACCAAGGAGACTCAACCAGAAAAATTTCAATAATTTCCGGGTTCTCTAAAAGTCTGCCGCTCTCTTCTTCTTTATCTTATTTATAGACTTAAGAAAGATTACAAAATAAGGAAGGATTTAGTCCTCCAAAGAATATCCTAAGATAAATTAAAAAGGGAAGCTTGCCTTTTTAGATTTAGGAAAGTTTCCAAAAAAGACAACTAACAAAATATCAATCTATAACTTAACTACTTGCTGACTAACTTTAGGAAACAAAATCTAAGAATAATTTAGGAGAGAAATAACAAAAGAAGGAAGCAAAAATTTCTAAAAAATCTGTTGGTACTGTTCACGTGAACAATACCACGTGAACAGTGTTATTGGCTGGCTGACTCCTTGTTGTTGGTTGGTTAGGCTGGTTTGGCTTAGGCCTTGTGTGGATCATCTCATCCCTTTTGGTGTAGACTTAAACTGCATCACTCACACACCAAAAAAGGGGAGAGGGTGGGGGTAGAGCTCATCAGCTTTAGAATTCCAAGTTCTAGCTTAAGGGTACTAGTAGTACATGTATCAGCTATGAACTCCTATGATTCATATACCATCGTTATGAGGATGCTATTATTGATATTTTTTTTGTGTGAATATTATTGAAACAACTAGAATGATAATCTTTTAGCCAAAAAAAAAAAAAAAAAAGAGAAGGGAAAAGGAACATCATAGATAGCAATTTGCATATTTGTTATAAAAACATAAAAGTTCATAGGCAAACTCCTGGTCTTGTCATTATAAATATCTGATGCAGTAGCAGTGTCATGGATGGATCGACACGAGCCAATTTGGCTACCCAAGCCAAACCTGAACCGGCTCAAACCCAAACCAACCTTTTGGTCTGGAAAGGGTTGGTAGATGATTAATTAGAATAGGAAGTTTCAGTATTAGGTTTCCTTATTTATTATTTCTGTTTTATGCCATAGAGTTATATTTTATTTCATAAAGATGTTATTTACTTTCTAAGTTTACTTCAAATTAGTTTAGGAATGTTATTTCCTTTATAAAGAGGCATGTAATATAGTAATCGGTAGAGAAGATTTGAAGAAGAATTTGATGAGTGAAATTAAAGAAGTCAAAATTGAGTTGCTGCGTACCTGTTGGCCTCTTTGTGAATCTCTATCTTTCGTCTCTGCACACTGACCAGACCATCCTTTGGTCTGTCTCCCTTTTGTTCTTCTTCCTCTTCCCTCCCTTTTCCCTCTTCCATCTTCCCTCTCCCCAGTCCCTACAATTGAAACCCCCTCCCCTGTTTTGGCGGTAAACCTAGTCCCACATACTCCTATCGATCTCCCTCATCCCTTTCTCTTTTCCCTTGAAACTTGGGATGATTGTTCCCCTTCCATAGGCGACCTAGACCCCTCAAAGCCCTTGACCAGAAATCCCCTCAACTATGAGAAGTGAAACCTGCAAGTGCTTGTGCCTTCCTGTACTGCGAGGGGCTGTTGCAAACCTTCAATGCTCTCTTATGTCTTGTTGTTTGAAACCAAAATTAGTTGGAATCGGTAGATCAGAGACTTGCGATTCTTCATTCGAAATTTCAGCTTGATTGGAGCTGTATTGAAGAAGTTCTATCCAATTTCCCAAATCAGGTTACCGTCCATGGTTGTAGTCCAAGGTTGAAGACAACCTTTTCTCACGTTATATTCTATTTAGCCCTGAATTTCCTAAAATACCCCCAACTTCTATATATATAATTCTGTTTTAGAGTCTTCTTCCAAAACTGCCCTCATCCATTTAGTCTTTATCATAAGGTTTTATTTGGTTTGTTAAGATATTGCAAACTTCTAATTATTTACAAAAGTGCCATTACTGGTTGAGTTTTGGACTTATTTACAGTTCTGCCACTGTTTATTGAATCAACCTTTCTTATTGTTTTGGGTGGGCCTACTAGCGGATCTAATTAGGGTTTTCTCAACCCGGATCCCGCATCAATATCACTTGTGAATAATTGAATTTGAAGTAGGCAAATTTATGCACTAGTGAAGGCAGCTCAAACAAATTGATAATCAACACAGAGTCCCTTTGGGTTGCCAATCCCATACGCCATACTCTTTTTATTTATTTATTTTATTATTTTATTTTATTTGGACAGCCACACACTTTAATTAACAAAGGAGAATTGCAAGTGTTCCTTCACATGGCTGCCCCCTGCGGGCAGAAGGAGTTAAGAAGAGAAAGCATGCTCAATTTGTGTTGAAAGTAGCTTGTGGCAATATATAACCAGTATAAACCAAATCTTCGCAATCTATAATGGACGCAATAGATAAGAGAGATTGAGAGGAAGAGAAGTGAGAACTGTGAGAGGGAAGCGGATTTTGAATTAATTCTCTCCCCTCATCCCCATCTTATTTATAATATTAAAGAGTAAACAAAAAATGGAAGTCGACTTCTGTTCCAAGCCGACATTACAAGAGATTGAAATTAAAAGGACTTTAACTACTAGATAGCACTTAACTACCAAACAACACTAAGCTAGGTGACACGGAGGCAAGAGTAGGTGACAATTAGACTACAAAACTTAGAAAACACTTCCGTTCAAGTTGGAGTCGGGGCATATATATATATATATATATATATATATATATATATATATATATATATATATATTTATTTATTTATTTATAAAGGAATACGGCTTTGAACAACGCTTTTGTAAACATACTACCCAGTTGAGAACTAGAACTTGTGAATGAAGTAGAGACCACTTTACGCATAACAACATCATAAACAAAATGATAGTTAACTTCTATATGCTTGGTATGCTCCTTAAAAACCGGGTTGCTAGCAATGTGAATAGCTACTTGATTATCACAGTTCACATTACATAGGAATAGGTTATGTAATCGAAAAGACAAGTTCATTAAGCATAGACTTTACCCTCATTAATTCTGCGGTATTATAAGCCATTGCACGATACTCCATCTCAGCACTAGATCGTGCAGTGGTAGTCTGCTTCTTGCTATGCCATGCAATAAGATTCCTACCAAGAAAGGTACAATAACTAGTAGTAAACCGATGATCACCATCAACACCAGCCCAATCAGCGTCATAATAACTACAAAGATCAATATTTTGATGAGGACGATAGAATAACCCTTTGCCGGGAGCTCCCTTAAGATACTTCAAAATTTGACAAGCAACATCCCAATGAACTTGTTTTGGAGCCAGCATAAATTGAAATAATGAGATAAATAAGCTTCCCGACAAGACGGCGATATTGATGGACGTTAGCAAAATCCACATCATCACCGGTAGCCAGATTAAGGTGAGGGTCTGTAGGAATATCAACAGGTTTGCAGCCTAGCATTCCTGTTTCAGTTAGAAGATCAAGAACATACTTTCTTGAGAAAAACTAATACTTTTGGTGCTTTAAACTACTTCAATGCCAAGAAAATAACGAAGAACACCCAAATCCTTCATCTAAAAATGCTGACGTAGGTAAGTTGTAGCCTCATCAATACCTGTCAAGTCATTTCCATAACAATAATTTCATCCACATAGACCACGAGTATAGCATGGTTTGAACCCATAATCAATTCTAGAGTTTTATTAGGTTTGCTAGACTTTGTCTTGTTGGACCTCATTATTTTGT
Source organism: Protea cynaroides (assembly GCA_028583415.1). NCBI lineage: Eukaryota > Viridiplantae > Streptophyta > Magnoliopsida > Proteales > Proteaceae > Protea > Protea cynaroides. Next base: position 16,562,463 of record CM053275.1, read on the forward strand.
TTCAGAAACATGGTTAGCACTGAGCCACCACCCAATGACATTTCATCTTGTGGAAAAGAGAATGGAAAAAATAGAAGAGCTTAATGAGCTTCTCCCTTTATACCTCTATTTATAATGAAATAAGGAAGACAGAAATTACAAGTATAGCCCTCATTCTAATAATAGAAAATTTAAGATGAAAATAAAATAACTAACTACCAAAAATACCCCTAGCGCTAAATGCAAAGCTCGACAACACTCCCCCTCAAGTTGGTGCATAGATATCATGCATTCCCAACTTGGACAAAATTATGTGAAATTGTTTGACAGGTAAGCCTTTTGTGAAAATATCGGCCAGCTGATCCTCTGATCTGACATGTGGAATCTGAATCTGACCATTCTCTAGCTTATCTTTGATAAAATGATGATCTATTTCAACATGCTTAGTTTGATCATGTTGAACTGAATCATTGGCAATGCTAATAGCGGCTTTATCATCACAAGAGAGAATCATAGGTTGAGAACAATCAACTTTCAAGTCACCGAGTAGGCCTTTCAACCATAGAAGTTCATATATGCCTTGAACCATTGCTCTGAATTCAGCTTCTGCACTAGAACGTCGTAGTGCTACGACGTTCTGCTTCTTACTGCGCCAAGTGACTAACATTCCTCCCACAAAGGTACAGTAACCAGAAATAGATTTTCTTTCCGGACTTCCTACCTAGTCAGCATCCGTAAAGCTTCCACTTTGAAATCATCATGTGATGAAAGTAGGATCCCCTTTCCAGGAGTTGTCTTTAGGTAATGAAGAATCCTATAGACAGCCTCCAAATGCGTAGAATATGGATCATGCATATACTGACTCACCAGGCTAACTGCAAATGCTATGTCTGGTCTTGTATGGGATAAGTAGATTAGCCTTCCAACCAACCTTTGATATCTCCCTTTATCTGTTGGTGTTCCTTCTTTTTTCCTTCAGTTTGGTAGTTGCATCTAGTGGAGTAGCACATGGCTTGCAGCCTAGCAAACCTGTCTCTGATAGAAGATCAAGGATGTACTTCCTTTGAGAAAGAAATATGCCTTTTGCAGAATGAGCAACTTCAATCCCAAGAAAGTATCTAAGCTTTTCCAGATCTTTAATTTCGAACTCTTTCCCGGGAAATGCCTTGAGTTTCTTTATCTCCTCGTCACTATTTCCAGTGACAATGATATCATCCACATACACCAAAAGAGCAGTAAAGCTTCCAGACGAATGCTTAATAAACAATGTATGATTAGCATTACTCTGTGCATAGCCACCGGCTATCATGGCCTTATGTAGTCTACCAAACTACGCTCTAGGGGACTACTTGAGTCCGTAAAGTGAACGCTTCAATTTACATACCTTCCCATGGGTATTTGCATCTATAAACCCAGGTGGACAGTCCATATACACTTCCTCTTTAAGTTCACCATGGAGGAAGGCATTCTTTATATCAAGCTGTTGCAGATCCCAATTGTAGTGGACAGCACATGCCAAGAAAACCCTTACTGTCGTCATTTTAGCCACTAGTGCAAAGGTTTCTTGATAAGCAATACCAAATGTCTGTGTGAATCCACGAGTTACTAGCCTTGCTTTATACCGATCCACTGTACCATCATTGTTCTGCTTAACTGTGAAAGCCCATTTGCACCCTATTGGTTTCTTACCCGGTAGGAGAGAAACAAGGTCCCAATATTGTTCTTCTTCAAGGCTCTCATTTCTTCCATCATTGTAGCTTTCCACCGCTCATTCAAAATTGCATCCTGCCATTTCTGAGGAATAGACACGGAGGAAAGAGAAGACACAAATGCATGGAAAGAAGGAGATAATGAGTCGTACGAAACGAAATTAGAGATTGGATGAAGAGTGCAAGCCCTTGTACCTTTACAAAGGGCAATAAGGAGATCAGAATCAGAATCAGAGGAGGCATCATGGATGTCCGGCGCATATCCTCGGACTAGACCAGAGCATAAGCCTGCTCTAATGATGGTAATGGCTCTCTATTGGGGATTTGGGTACGAATCTGATCAAATTCAATATTAAGTCCAGCCAGAAAATTATACACACGAAGCTTGTTTTTGGCACTTTTCATTGCAGCAGCATTAGTAGAATTGACAGCTGTAAACTATCATAATAGTCCAATCCCTACCATAGACTGTGCAGCTCAGAGTAATATTGGGAGACAGTTATATCCCATTGTTTAGTAGTACCAATCTTCAAGTGAAGGTCATAAATCAGGGAGTAGTTTCCAACCTGGGAATAAGTCTCCTTAGCAGCCTTCCAAATCTCTGTAGTATCTGGTAGCAAAACATACCCTCGACCAATCTTAGGGTCCATGGAACCAATTGGATAAGCCACCACAATAGAATTTTCAGATGCCCACTTGTTATATAATTTATCTGTCAGAACAGGTGCTTTCTTCTATCCATTGATTTAACCCAAAAGCCCCCTAGCAGATATGGCCATCTGTCTGTTTTTGACCACATCAAATAGTTGGTTCCATCCAACTTAATTGGGTTAAGGGGAATAGAGGTAAATTCAATCTTGGAGGTCTCCATATTAGGGGAATCAATTTCAGAGTAATCAGTCATAAGAATAAGTACTCAACAATGTAAAATACCTTTAATTGAGATGCCGTGTATCACACTTATGGGAGCAAGCGACACATATGCAGCAATTTTCGATCTTCAATCTGACATGGAAGAATCGAGGTTGATCTCTTCAGATTACATCCCTTCAATAATAGATACAGCGATGCATCACAAAACTTGTTTAAACTGATTTAGGTCATCTCCTCACAGGCTTTAGAAAATCTGATCCTTCACAAGGGTTGCAAAACCTGGTTCTTTGATGATAACAAACCAGAAAAAAAAGTTTAAGGTCTGGCGGTAAAGACTAGGACTGTTGGCAGAGGTGAATATAGATTTTAGGGACTGGCGGTAAGTGTGGATGGGAAGGAAGGGATTATAAGGAGTGGCGGTAGGGCTGGGAGGTGTTGCAGGTGCTTACGGCAGGTATGGAAGAGGTTACAAAGGTTTCCGATGGGCTGGGAGGTTGCAGGTTTAGGGAAGCTATGGCGGTAAGGGAAAAAGGAAGAGAAGAATGGCGGCAGGGATTCTGGGAGAAATATAGGTCTGGTGGTGCTGTTACAGATAGAAGGAAGGTGTCGGCAGGAAATCTGGGGAAGAAATAGGTCTGGCGGCGCTGTTTGAATGGTGATTTGGGTCTTGTGGTAGTGTTGTAGGTCTGAGAAGGTTGCAGCAGGCTATGGCTGGCGGCAGAATTTAGAAGAGAGGAGAAGAAAAAGAAAAAAAGAGAAAAGAAGAGGAGAGAGCTACCACGGCTCTGATACCATGTGGAAAAGAGAATGGAAAAAATAGAAGAGCTTAATGAGCCTCTCCCTTTATATCTCTATTTATAATGAAATAAGGAAGACAGAAATTACAAGTATAACCCTCATTCTAATAACAGAAAATTAAGATGAAAATAAAACAACTAACTACCAAAAATACCCCTAGCGCTAAATACAAAGCTCGACAACACATCTCTATTTGAAACTGTCCACCAAATGGATGAATATGTGAGGGAGATGGCCAAATATATAGGGCAAATGAAAACTTATGTTGCAGCCCTCGGACAACTACAGACTGAACCAATCAACGATTATGAAGAGATAGAGTTGATAAATATCTAGCAGAGGATGATGAACTGTTGGAATTCTATGATGATGGAGAAGAAAGCCTACCATTAGCTGAAACTGATGAGAAGGATGATTATACAGACACCAAGGAATTGGGTATGGTAGAGGTCAAAGAAGACGAGGTTGAAATGGTGCTAATGAATGAGGTCATGATTTAGAAAGGCTTCATGCACATCCCACACCAGGCTGCTGTCAATGATGTGCTTGATGTCGAAGAAATTGAGTTCGGGTTTCTGTCTCACTTCTTTCACAGAAAATTACCTTGAGTAGCTGATTTCATTTTCTATCAACCGTGTACTACAGTCTACCAGTACCAGAATATTGCTTTGGTCTGAAGATGGATTCCCTCAGCATGATGGTACTTTTTCATTTCTTCAAAACTTGATGTCGAGTTTTTTCCAAAACGGGGGAACTGATGCTGTACAACCATGCCATGGGGGAGAAATGGAGCCAATCCGTGGGCCAGATTCGGCAGCCCATGAAGTCCATATCAGCAGCCCACGGAGCCCATATTTAGCCAGGCACCAGTGCAGCTAGCCGCAAGATCTTGCCAAGATTTGATTTGAAGATATGATTTATATCTATATTTGATTTAGCTTAGATCTGATTTAGATTTGAGTTAGTTTCCTTTTTGTTCAAGCAAGATCTAGGCTAGTTATATTGTTTTTATTATTGTTTGGGAATGACTTGATTTAGTTTCTATTTCTGTTATTAAGGAATATTTTCAGATCTAACCCATTAGGTAGTATACCTGGTAATTCTATTTAAAGTTACAAATATTGAAAGCGAAATAGAGGTGGAACCATTTTTGGCTATAAAAAAGGGTGTTCTTATGACCAACAACTAATGTGGGGAATGAGCAGGAACCCCAAGGTGGTGAAGCCTTCCGCAGGCCTTGGAGGTCAATCCAGATCGTCTCCTTCCTTACATTTCTTTATCTTCTTCTTTATTCAATCCAAAAAATATCAGAACATATCAAGTAATCCAAATCTATTTAGATTTGTTGTGGTTTTGGTTTCTCAACAAATGAGCAGATTTCATTCAACTTGATATTTAGTTTTGATTTTATTGAATAAAGAAGAGGAGAAAGAAAGATATGGAAGGATATGACATGGCTTCACCACCAAGGCTTGCAGAAGGCTTCACCACCATCCAACCAAGGGTTCACCACCTTGGGGTCGCTGCTGATTCACATAGTTGCAGTTGCTCACAAGGAACACAACTTTTGAATGCCTAAAAATCGTCTCTCTCTTTAATTATTTCTAACTTTGAATAGAATTACAAAAAAATAAAAATTAAATCAGATCTGAGTATACTTTCTAATGGATCAGATCTGAAAATGATCCCTAATAAAAGAAATAGAAATTAAATCAAATCTTTCCCAAACAGAAGTAGAAACAATTTAACTAGTCTAGATGTTGCTTGAACAAAAAGGAAATTAAAAAAGGAAACTAAGTCAAATCTAAATCAGATCTATGCTAAATCAAATCCAGCAAGATCTAAATCAAATCTTCAAATCAAATGTAGCTCTAAATCATATCTTCAAATCAGATCTTGGCGAGATTTTGTGGCTGGCTGAATATTGGTTGCTGATATGGGCTTTGTGGGTTACTGAATCTGGCCCACGGATTGGCCCCATTTGTCCCTCTATAGCGTGGCTGTCCTGCATCAGAAATCCTTCCTCTCTCAAATGTAGTCTGCAGACCAAGAATCTTCCAAGACAAAGGAGAGAGAAAGATTGAGGGAGAAGCTTGAAAATGGATAACTGTACCTGAAGAGCATTGCACTATTGAATGCTTGCTGAGATGGAGAAGATGAGAGTGATGCAGTGGCAGCTCACAAGACGAGACGGATTTGGTTTGGAATCTTTGTAGGATTTTATTTTACTTGGGAAAATCTTGTAATCTTTTATTTTGGGAGTTTTAGCTAGGACTTATTTATTTCTCTCTTTATCAGTTATTAGTTAGCTATTTGAGTTCTTTTAGACTAGGATTTTATTTCAAGTCAAGTGTTAGGAGTTTATTTGGTTTTCTAGTTTAAGGCTTTTTATTTTAGTTATGATTACAATTACTTTCTTTAAATATCATGTAAACGAGACTACAGAAAATAGATTTGAAGAATGAAAAACTAAATTAGTGAAGTGGTGCTTGTGTGGCCTTGGTGAGCTGCGGCTCTTCTCTCTCTCCCCCCTCTTCCTTTCCCTTCTCTGCAATTGAGAGTTCCATCTCAGTTAATCTCACCCTTTCTTCTTTCTATTGCTTGTTTGTCCTTTTAAATCTGTCTCCCTTCCCTTCTTCCTCCTTACAACTGCTTGCTGCTCCCTTACTTTTCTGGTGGCAGAGATACTGGTAAACCGTAGAAAGTTGCTTCAAATTCTGTGGAAACAGGTCTGATTTGCCTTGATTCTTTGGATGCTAATTCAAACCCTAAGGGCGACCCAAGCCCTATGTTATTAGGCCCCAAATCCATTTGCAGCTACCACCAAACTCAGTTTCAGTCATTGAATTTGGGAGTTAGTTGAATCAATTTTATACCTTGGTGGGTTAGGAACTATCGGTAAAATTCTCTGACCCATTCATTATTATTCATGGGAGATTCCTCAATCGAAACTACCCTGCTCCATCGTCCTTCCTATTCTAGTCGTAAGACTTGAGGAAGAAGATTTCGTTCTGAAATTACAGAAACCTCCTCCCCTGAAGTTTGTCTCTTTTTCAGTCCTGTTTCATTGTTCTTTCCAGAATTACCCTCCACTTAAAGTTTCCCTCTCAACTTACTCTAGGGAGATCATAGTTGTCAAGGCATCGTCCGGGTGAGTCAGATAGGGCTAGGCTGCTGGTCGCCTTATTGTATTACCCCTTGTTTTATTTGTTTATATATTTTTTTTAATTAATGGAATTTGTAGCATTTTTATTGGATTATAAAGTACATAATGCATGGAGTCATGCATATGTATGAAAACAATAAAAATTGATGCGCTAATCCCCTCCTTTTTATTTTTTATTTTTTATAAATCCTCTTATTAAGATGTATCCTTACAATGCTTTCGTCTGCCTTGGGTATGCCTAGGCACCCAGGCACCTCTCTAGCACCTTTGGTTGCCTTGGCGCCTTGACAAATATGAGGGAGATTAAACGATTCTGATTATTTACCAAATTTCCATTCACTAGAGATATTTACTGTTTTGCCACTGTTATTGCGATTTGGGCATCCTATTACTTGAGTAGGGCCCACAGAGACCCAAATCGGATTCTTCCGACCCCGGGTCCGCATCAGAGAGGTTTTTATTGGTTGTCCTCAAAAAGATAATTACATTTATACCCACACATGTCCCCACATGTCCCACGTGCATTTTAAGATAATGTGCAAAAGTGGAAAAACCAAAGCAGGAAAACTGTGTTAAAAAGCTTCCTTCATCTGTTTTGAAAATCTTGGGTTTCTTTTTTTGTTATTGGGATTTTCAAATATAGATGAATAAACAAACATCATTTTATGAGGATTCCTTTTTTTTTTTGGAGGGGGGGGGGAGGTTTGTTCTTATGAACGGATTTTTTTTTGGTTCTAATGTGTAACCGAAGGAGGCCTTAGCTAAGTCATTATTTAAATCTATATCTAACAGTTCACACTTGAACTGGTTTGCAAAAGTGAAAAAAAAAAAAAAAAATGAAAAAATTGGTTTTGTTCCCATCTTAAACATCTTCTTTAGTAGTTTATGAAATTTTTTCATGATTATGTGCTGAAAGTGGAGATTTCAAGTCTGCATTTTTTTTCTGTTCAGTGTTCACACACTACTAAGCTGCACAAAGGATCTTAGTTCTTAGATGAATGATCTTAGACAGGTTTCATGACTTTCATCCCCTTTCAGGAACAACTTCTTACTAGGTCCTAAGCCTTGTTTGGGTCTTGTGGTAATGATAGGGAAACTCATGGATTTGAGAATCATGGCCCCTCTGACACTTGAACTGCAAACTAATGTATTCTGAACCAATATGTGAAACATTACATGTGGGTTTTTTTTTGGTAGGTTCAGTACATGTGGTTTATTGACATAACCAGTGACAAGTTTTGGACACACAACATCCATGGGTACTTCTCACCTTCTTCAAATCCCAACATCCTTGCTTCAAACTATACTTGCAGCAAGGTGGCTTTGTAGGTCCTACCATCATAGGCAGCTGCCATCAACATCAGTGTTGGAGAAGAAGAGAAAGCAGCAGCAGTGACTGCTGTGGCCGCCAACGCCGGGAAAAGTAAAATACATCATAAAGAGGAATACATATTTGAGAGAATTGATACTATTTATCAGGTTACATGGCCAAAAGTATACACCCTCAGTAAAAATCAGCATTGCCAAGGTGCCTTGGCCATTGCCTAGGCTCACCTTGGTGCCATGACAACTATGGACTTCTCTTCATGGAGCTCTGTTTACTACACTAAACCTCAAAAGCCAATTCCAAGTATAGCCAAGGTTTTTTTTTAATATTTTTTTTGGTGAATAAAAGAATATATTAACAACATCCCAAAAGAGGGAGAACAAACCTGGATATCCGAAGAATAGAGCTAGGCTCCTTACAGCACAAAGACCTTAGCCCAAACACTGAAAAAGGAAACAAAACAATAAGGACCCCAAGTTAGGGAAGCACCAAATTCCAAGAAGACAAAATGAATTTATTCCTAGTTGTATCCGGCAGGGGGAATTAAAGGGCATAGAGACACCTTGGACATAAAAAACAATAGCTTCCCAGATCTGATCAAAGGTCCTGAACTTGGCCCCCCAGCGTCCAAGGTTTCTCTCGAACCAAATGTGGTATACAGTTGCAGCGAATGCGAGCTTGGCGATGGAGTCACAAGGGGATTTTTCCTTGAACTTCTTGATAATCCTTTGCTATTCAAAATCAAAGGACCGGATTCGTCTTCTAGTAGCCCAACACTTTTCGAGGATCTTTTCCCAAACTTTATTAGAGAAAGAGCAGTTGAAGAAGAGATGTTGGATGTCTTCTTCCGATGCCCAGCACAAACTACGGCTAGATATGGGGATGATGGCCCGATCATGAAGGAGAGACCCTGTAGGGAGAGAATGAGTCATAGCTCTCCAGAGTATAAAGCTGTGACGAGGAAGGTGCCCTTTAAACCAGACCACATCATACCAGGCCACTGAAGGGCTTCGAGATTTGACAGTCTCCCAAGTAGATGAAGAGGAGAAGATTCCATTTGAAGCAGTAGCCCAGCTTGTAATATCACTGCTCCCTGGGGGGGCGGACGGTGAATAGCACCAAGACCTTCCCAAGCCTACGAAAACTGAGAAGAAGAAGCCCTACCAATACACCAACCTCTTTCTGAGATAATAGATGATACAGTAGCAAGTCTATCCCGCCCATAATCAAGTCTAATCCTTTCCCTATAGGCCAAGACTAAAACGCCATGAGGATGCCAATTGTCTAGCCAAAGGAGAGTGGATGATCCATCATCAATAAGGGACCTGATGAAGGGGAGAGCCATCTGCTTGTGGCGAAGCATAGTATGCCAAACCCAAGAAAAGTCATTGTTTTTAGAGGTCATCCAAAAAGAATCCTTTTTCAGGTACCTGCTGTAAATCCATTTAACCCAAATGTAATCTTTTTTCTCCACAATGTGCCAAATCAGCTTTATGATACGAGCCAAGTTAACCTCCTTGACTGTTCGAAGGCCCAAGCCGCCCTACTTCTTTGGAAAACACACTTTCGCCCATCCAACGGAGTGAAAAAATTTGTTGTTATCCGCCCCTTTTCATAAGAAAGCACTCATAAGCCCTTCTATTTTATGGATGATCGGACGAGGAAGACAAAAAACTCCAGTCCAATAGAGGTAAGAACTTTGCATGACTGACCTGGTGAGCTTCAATCTACCTGCATAAGATAGGAATCTAACTTTCCATAGCTGGAGTCTTTTCCTTAGCTTGTCAAGGATGGGAGAGCAATGGTGGATAGAGAACCTGGTAGAGATCAGAGGGAGACCAAGGTAAGTGATCAGTAATTTTCCTAGGGGAAAATCCACAATTCTTCTGAGATTCTCATGGGAGGACTCTTCGATCCCTTCAAGAAACACAAAAGATTTCTGCTTGTTGATGGAAAGCCCTGACATTGAGCTGAAGGAAGAGAGCACATCCGCAATGGCTTTTAGAGATTTGGCGTTCCCTTTCGAGAAGATCATGATATCATCCGCAAATGCCAGATGAGTGAGGTTAATATCCTTGCACCAGGGTAAGAAGCCAATATGATGTTGGTGGGTGCTAATCTGGATAGACCTAGAAAGCTCTTCTAAGGCAATCGAAGTAGAGCCAAGTTCATCCTTTTACTGTCTCAAATCCACACCCTCAACTTTTTATGTCTACAGCATCTCAGCCATTTTGCCAATCGATGCTCCTTTTTATTCTTTTTCTACTTTCCTCTTCCCATTTGTGAGAGGATGTCAACAGACTCCCATGCTAGAAGTATTGGTTCAGGCTCTTGGCTATTGTAAAGCTTAGTTTTTGTTCTTTACTCCTAACTTTTGGTAATAATATAGTCTCATTATTCAACCAATTTTTTTTTCTTCCTCATATATTGATCTTTCTTGCAACCTTGAAGTCACCATATAACTTTGCATACTGTTTTCTTGTACCATGCTAACTGTCTGTAAAAAATATGTTTATTTTCATCTTTGTGGTATCTGAAGTGTTCCTTATGAAGATTGTATTTCCACATTTTTTTTATGCTGTTTTTTTTTACCGCCTCTTGGTTTCTTAACATCCATGACCCTCAAGAATTTTGTTTCTGTATCCCCTGCAGAAAGAAAGTGTCTAGCCTGGAGAAAGAGTATCAGGATTTTCAGTCAACTGTAGTTGTTCTGCGAGAAGGTATGACTTCATGTATTGTGGATTTCTAAAGCATATCCATTAATTTTTTTTTTTGTAGGTCAGAAGTCGCCAATCAAAAAAATAACCCCTTCTATACTGTAAAAGGGCTCACAAGCTGTACAATGTACATCTGTAGAAAAGTTTTGTCCATTTTGAATTGACAAACAAATCTCTGGTGCTAGTGCTACCAACTGAAGGGGAACTTCAAGATTTCAAAATGGTTGTTATTTATTGACTTCAGTTTAATATTTTGTGGTGTGAATATTATGGCTTTGCTGCTGATTTATGTCATTTTTTATGTGGTTCTTTTTATGAGGAAGCCAAGTCATAATCTCTGTAGTGACTGAAAGCATGTCTAAAAGAAGCATTTCTTTACATTGCATTGTATATGTGACTGAAGTCACTTCTCTGATGCTACTTAACGTTCACAGAGAAAAAGCTACTGCAATCTAAGCTACGAAAAGCATCTACGGTTGGAAATCCTGTTGATGTCAGCAAGATGCCCACTACTACAAAAGACATATCAACTTCTACAGAGGACATAGGTATGCATTTATTTGGCTATACTCCCCTTTATGGCTCTAGGCTTTATGTTTTTGGTAATGAAGTTAATTTCATGTAATTTAATTGACCATATTTGTTTGAAGATCAAGCATTTTAATAATTTCAAATAGTTTAATGACCACATTTATCTGAATATCAAGCATTTTAATCGTTATCATTCCTCTCTCCTCCTGCACCCTCTGGGGATCTGTTATGCTATCATGTTTCAGTCAGAAAATTGGTTAACGCAGGATAAAAGTTGTGTCCTGGGTGAGACCTAAATATACATAATCAACACTCTGGGTTTAATAAAACCAGTATAATGAAAGGTGCTATTTGCTTGCCGCTTAAGGTACATCTTGAGTGGTCGTTGTGTGAAACACACTAACATTATCTCTTAGGTGCTACAAACATCTGAATGCATATTTCAAATCTTTGGGCTTTGGATTTTTTTTACTCTTATAAATAATAATTATTATTTTGAATTTTATTTATGGGAAAAGGAAGTACATGCTGCTGGCTTATACTTCTCTCTCTCTCTCTCTCTCTCTCTCCCCAAGTGACTGGCTATCGGTTCTTCTTGTACTCCCATTTTCCTGCTAGCATATAAGATTCCAATATGCCTCGCTAGCTTGTAGATCCTCCTCCCTTTATTTACAATCATATTATCATTATTGTTGTAACATTATAATTTTTATTTGATAAGTAATCTTTATCAATACAAATGTGATAAAAGTTCAAAGTAGTGATACAACATCAGCAACATGGCAGATGGTCTTTCAGTCCACTTCCGACAAAAACTGGTCGGGAATATACATTAGAAGGTGAAGCTGTGTTGAAGTGAGAGTAAATAGAAGGAAAGAAGGAAAGAAAGAGATTTAAAAACAAAAAAGGAAATGAAGGCCAGGGTTTTTGCTGGCTCTTCACCGTTTTCATGTTGATTCTCATCTTCGCACCACAAAGCCCCATTACGAGAACATCAAGGTTTGTATCCTATTCCGACATCTGCTTGTCTTCTCTTGCTCTTTTCCTCCTCATCTGTTCCCATTTTCCCTGCATCCTCTAATCTCCTTTCTTCTTTTACACTTAAGATGGAGAGCTAGCGACACCTTTTTGGCCAACCTGACTTCTGTGTCTTCGACCTGCAAAATCCTCCACCAGTATCCCATAAGGACCTATAAATGTCTGGTTACTGACCGACTGTTTATCGGTTGGCTATGGTGCTGGGAGTTGCAGGACGATTGCTTATTCGGTCAGTCACAGTCTTGGCCTTCAACTGCACAGGGTAGATTACGGACCAAACGAAACCAGCCGAGACTGACAGGTTGACAACCGTAGCTGCTCTAGCACCCAATACCCGTAAATCCACCTTACGACTGAACTTAACTCCCACAAGAGCAACTTCATAAAGGAATATAATCTCTGAAGCACAATCTTGGTTGCAGAACCCTTGTTTTGGTAAATCATCAACCAACTCATTTGGAGTTATCAGTTTCCTTTGAAACTGAAACTGCATATGAGAAACAAGGTACTGGATGATTCTGATACAAGGGGTATAACTTATAAGTAACACCACATTTCATCTGACTGCTTAATTAGATAGAAATATACAATATCATCCTATCTGTTGAATTAATCATAAAACAAGAAAGATTCTTCAGTTCTAGTTGTAACATTATATTGAAAATTCCAAAAATTTCTTCACCTCATGCTACCACCCATCAAGTGGTTTAGCATTTTCTCTGGCAATGTGGACTTGACTTCTCTCAGGGGTAAGGTACTGCAGAAGGAAGCTGATCATAGCTTAATAGTTGAGCAAAGAATTGATTCTTCTGGGATTGATACCCAAGCGGGTAATGGGGAAAGGGACATGCTACGGTGGTGCACTCTGGTAGTTGAATTATGTTCCCTCTTTTTCTTTCTGTGAAATTCTTTGGTTCACATGGTTGCACTTTTAATTTAGATTGTTCCTTCTCTTGTTATTTTTTCCTTTTATTTACCCATGTTTGATGGTGGTAGAGACTTCTCACGGTTCTATTCCAATGTAGGGTTCCATCTTATAGCATTAGAGGAGTTTCTTTTAATTGCAAGAGTTCCTATTACATGCAATTATTTGTTTAATAGATGTTTTGTGTGTTTTAATTTTGCTTACCAAGCTTTGGTTTCTCTAGCCCGGATTCTGGTGATGAGCCTTAATTAGTCAAACTTGATGGGCTATTGGGTCCTTGTTTCACGGTTGCTCTTCAAACAATTGGCAAGACTTTCTTTTCTTATCAATTTGCTCTTTCTTTTATCTTTTTGTCTTCTATTTATGTTAGTATATCAGTTCTGATAACTTCATTTATCTTACTATTATGCTTTTTATCACTCCCTATAGTTCTTTCAATTTTTATTTCTCCTAATACTTGATTTTTCCTTCAGGTGATGATGTTTATGCTTCCATTATTGGTGAAAATAGTGGTGCCGACACAAGCGCTTTCAACGTTGAAATGCAAGACACTGCATCTATAACCTTGAGCCGAACTTCGACTTCCCCATTGTTGCCTGAAAATATACCATTCCATTCTTTAGCTGTATCTGCAGCTATCCCTCCAGATCAGCTGAGAATGATTGACAACATTAATTCATTGATTTCGGAGGTAATGAACAAAGCCATGATAGTTTTTCCTTCATCCTCCCTCCTCTGTCCTCCCCCCCCCCCCCTTTTTTTTTTTTTTGTAAAATCTGTATTTTTATCATAACACGGCTTCTCATCAGACTGTAAACAGTTAGCATACCTATGAAAGGTGGGGATATAACAATGCCTGCATTTAAAATATGTATTGAAAAGTATTTTATGGTTCCAGTTAGCATTGGAGAAAGAAGAGTTGATGCGAACTTTGGCAGTTGAATCCTCTCAAAGTTCCAAGCTGAAGGTAATTTTAGCTAACAAACCCAAGATCCAGCATAGGCAATGTTCTTTCTTATGAAACTATCAGTGGCACATTTCTGTCTCAAATTTGCATGGTATGCTGCCATAGTTACTGCCGTACTGAATTGTCTGGCTGGAAATGGAAACAACCATAGTTGTCAAGGCGTCGCCTAGGCACCCAGGCGGCCTTTTGATGCCTTGGAAAATCGGGCTCCTTGGCTGCCTAGTCGGGCGCCTTGATCATCTAGGCAGGTGCCTATGTGACCTAGGCACCCTGTCAACTCTAACGCCTTGGTTCACCTTGGCGCCTTGACAACTATGAAACAACCAATGGGATGGCTAATTTGAAGGCAACAAAAGGGTGAATCATATCAAGAAAATTCCTGTCTCAAGCTAAATTCCACTTCTATTGTCCTTTTAATCCCCCCCCACCAAATAAATAAATAAATAAATAAATAAAAATGAAGAAATAAAAAGGAAAGAAGAGTTGGGGAAAAAATTGTTGCTCGCTTTATTTGTACCTTGTTTTATCTGTGCTGTAAAATATTCTTTTTTTCCTTGTCAAGGAGAATTTTAATTTGGAGTGATATATTGAGACATTCTTGTGAGTGGTGCTCAGCAGTGGAAATTTTAAGCATATTTCTTTGAATATTATATTCGCTGCCTCAAAACAGTGGATCTGATTTGTGCGTAATCTCGCATCCTCATTCAATTTTGTTCTTGATCTTCAAAAGGATTTAAATGAGGAGCTGTCCCGAAAACTGGAGGTTCAGACTAAAAGGTTAGAGCTTTTGACTGCCCAAATTATGGCAAGTCAGAACATCTCAAGTTTCTCAACAACGCAATCTGATCCACACACTTTGACAGATAGTACAGTGTATGCTGATGAAGGGGATGAGGTACCATGTCATACTGTAATAATTACCTTGTGATACTGGAATAATTACTTATTACTAGATATAATTATTCACTTCTATAAATTCCTAGATCATTTATTTGGATAAATTCAATGAGTTGTGCATTCACACATTTTTAGCAGTCTCATTTGATGTATATGATTCAGTTAGTTATCTTTGTTTTTTCTCTTGAGTTAGGGGAGTTGATGGGTTGGTAGATACCAGTCATGGATTGGTTCTCGAGATTTGAGTAATTATATGTTTCCCTCCAGGAATTTTTTTGGTTCTGGCCAATAGCAATTCTGAAAATTGGTCCCCCTTTTTTTTTTTTTTTTAAATGGCCAAAGATGCTACGGATCTCTTTGTTGGGGTCCCAACTTTGCTTTGCTTGTGTATATCGGCTATACTGATGGAATGTATATGCATTTTCGTTGCCTCTGTATTTTATTGTGCTTTTGTGCCTTGTATAGTAGTATGGTAGGCCTTTTTGTGGGTCTCTTTTGGGCCTTGGCCTGAAAAATTCCAACCTATCCATACAAGAAGGGATAGTGTTTGGTTGATACTGACTACTGGCTTCATTAGCACTAATGAGATGTCGATATCTGTATCACATGCAAAATGCCTATGTTTTTTGTACTTTTTGTCGGCTCAGACTTACGATTCTCAAGTATACCAGTTGGTTCTGTCGACTAATGGCTTGGAGCTTTGGATAATTGAATCCTTTTTTAAAATGGAACGGCTTTGGTCAAAGTTTGTTGAGCTGCTATTCTGGTTATGTCTACTATTCTAGGGGATTGATTCTTAAAACATACTTCGCTTCTTTCTTCTGTCCAACCAGGTAGTGGAGAGGGTCTTGGGCTGGATAATGAAGCTGTTTCCTAGAGGGCCATCGAAACGACGGGCCAGCAAGCTTCTTTGATCAGAACATAGGAATTCCAACAACAATTACAACCCCCTCCAGGATCCCTTTTCTCTCCCAGCGGGGCATTGGAGGTCATCATCTGTATATTGTGAGCCATTAAACCTGATCCATTCTTTTCAACACAAGAAAATGAAGGTTCCTTTTTCTCTTTCCTTCCCCTTCCCTAAATATTTTTCCCTGTTTTCCAAATGGTTGAAAGCAGCAATTGTAGTTTCTTAGATGGTAAAAAATGAGTGTCCCTTATCAATCCTAAGGAAAAAATTGTATGGAGATGGGAGAAAGGAAGGGAATCTCCTTAATCTTTCTAGAGGATGCTGTGACTGGTTTTCTTTTTCTTCTCTCAAATTGTAGTCGGGAAGATGAAATGAGACCAAGAAAGAATAGTAGTGTACTACATTGTCATTTGCTTTTGTAAGTCATGTATTTATTTTCATGCTTCCTGTAATTGGTTTTGCTCAAATTCTTAAACCCATGATTCCTGGGTTCGGTTCTGTGTATACTATATCTGAGGAATGTAATATGTAATTAATTACGTTGATGCAATTGATGAACTTGCCATCCTTTAGTTATCCTTTTGGATGCTCAGGTCCTAATGACTGTTTGGTTTGAATTGTGTGATTTGATTACTGGGCTATTGCCAAGAAGAGTGATTTTGTTCATTTGGCATATTTGCCCCAGTGAATGTCCTAGGGGGGAAGAAGAATAATTGGTTTACATACTGAGGTCTTCTGAGCTTTCTTTTTCTGCAAAGAATGGACAGATCAAGGAAGGCATGGAGAGTAAGATTCCACACTCTCACCCGCACAATCAACGGTATCATCCGTGGGTAGAAAACTCGCAAAGTGTACAAAGCCAACTGGAAGTATTCAGGCCAGAACGAAAGGGAAATTCATGATTAAAACAAATACAGATATAGTCACTAGACTAATCTATAATGAAATTGACATGACTAGCATCTTCCATATCTCCATAGAATCCTTCCACAGTATGATGACTCGTACTCAGAAGAAATGCTGCACAAATAATATTATTGATAAATGAATGAAGCATATGATCATTTTTCTAGATTCTGATGTTGTGGGATCAAATTCTCTAATCCAGCTTCCACTGAAGTGCAAAAGTTGAGTAAACCCGAAGCAGCTTTTGTAGGTTAGTTTTTGACATTGAGATGGGACTGAAACATTTTTTTTTATAACTGTTAATGATGTGTTGATGTCCAATTTTTTTGGCTTTTCCTCTCAAGTTGTGAAGTTGTTGAGCTCCAAACTTGAAGCTTGTTGATGAAGCTTTCACGTTAGCATCTATGATGTGGAGGAAGATTTGGAAATGATACATTGCTAAAAAAAAGTGCATTTTTTGTTTGGTTACAGGAGAAGGGTTCTTGCAGAGGCAGGTGCTGGTTGAGACTCTTATGTCAGTGTTGTGGTCTGGCGATGGAGTACATCTCACATGTTGCTAGCCTGTTCTTTTGCTTAGGCGGTTTGGTTTGGCAGGCCTTTGTCACAAGAAGTATATGAGGATAGCTAGACTCAATCATGGATCCAAGAGTGGAGGCGGATTGATTAGTTTGGTAAGCATACCAGTCGAGACGGTTGGGGCATTTGTGGTTTTATTGCTTAGTATCTTTGGCGACCTACGAACAAATGATTTGGTTTATGGGATGCAAGTATGGACGGACACCCACTGAGGATTGAAATCGTCTCCCGCCTGGGTTTATGCGGGAGACACGGCTGCTTTATCCCGATGATTGCCACGTGGCAGGGACTAAATCCGACGGTGATGAAATATGTTGATGTATAAAGTCATAATGGAACTGAGCTACAGCATATCGAATGTCTGTTTTGAATCTAAAAAACTTGATTTCAATCCACCTTGAAACTACTGCGTGTTTTAGGTTGTTTCAGAGGTGAGAGAGAGGGCAGAGGAAAAAGAAAAGTTGAGGGAGAGAGCGGTGGAGGAGAAAGGAGAACCAGTCTTTCTCTGATAGTTGTAGGCACAAGAATGTGGATAACACTAGCTCCGCTCCCACTGGACGACGGTACTGTAGAAAACCAAAAAAATAAAGATAAAAAATAGATCCTGGTTCCTCTTCCTGTTTCGTTTCCTTCTACACTTTCTGAGGTTCTTCATTATCACTCTTGTCAATATTGGCTTTAGATCCTGCCCTTACATTGGTTCAACTCTGTAGTCTTCTTCAATCTCAAATTAAAAGGATTGAGTGGAAGCGAAGATGGTTTGTTTCTTTGTTATATGTTGTAAAATCAAAGTTAGGGCTTCTTTATTTCTGTGTTTGATAGTGTGTTCTTCACTGAATAGTGAAATAAAAATTTGCTATTACAAGGGGGGCCGGATCATCGCAATGAAGGGAGTGTTGCTGGAGGAAGAAGATAAAGGGTTGCAGGAGGTAATATAGAAATCTAAAATTCTAAAGGGAAAAGGAGATGTAGAAGTTTAGATAGAGAATCTGAAAAGAAGTTGAGCATAGAGGATTGCAAACCCAAAGCAAACCCTCTGAAACAAAACCTCCACCGCCCTAATTTCTCAAGTTTCCACTGCCCGCGATTTGAAACCCAAAGCAAACCTTCTGAAACGATTTCATCTTCCTCGATCTCCTTTATCCTCCGGTGGTCTCTCTCTCTCTCTCTCTCTCTCTCTCAACTTGCTTCTGGATATCCCTTTCCTCTGCCCTCCCTTTCCCCTCTGAAACTGTCTGGGTTGAAAACGTAGACTGAGATGAAGTTGTCAATCCTTTTCAAATTCAAAAAGGGATATTTGATGGCATGCAACACCTTTTAGTTATAATATTATGCATCAATTGATCGTTGAGTATCCGGTATGATACCTGCCACGTGTTACACATCCAAATGAAGCAGCCGTGTCTCCCGCATAAAGCCAGGCGGGAGATGCGGGAGACGATTTCTATCCCAAATGGATGGATTATGCCTAATGCATGCATGGGTCTCCAGAGCTCAACCATGCTTGGCTGTCACCACGTCTTCAAATCTTTTATTAAGCTGAACAGTGATGCATCCTGAAGCTGAGATCACCAAAAGGGAGGGCTGGGATGGGTAGTACGAGCCAACATTTTCTGATAGTATTCTCTTGGGAGAAGCAATGGCAATTCATAGTGGGTTACTAGGGATCCGGTTTCTCTCGAGTCCAACACTTCATCAAAGTTGTGATTCAACGGCTGGAATCAGTTCAGTCCTCACTCCACCTTTATCTATCCAAACAGTCTTGGAGGACATTCTACGTTTGTCTTCTTATTTCATTGAGTGTAATTTTCAGTATATTCTACGGAGGCTAATAAGATAGCTGACTCTTTAGCAAAGAAGGCCTTGTTTATTCATAAAAAAAAAAAAGGCATTATCAGTGGTGTTTATGACATTGGTCGAAGGAATCATGTATCCCAATTTTTACTTGTTTGCCACATATTAATGAATAGAAAAAAAAAAGGAAACTTTTATAATTATAGCACAAAATGATTGTATAAATTTCTAAATTTTTTAACATATTTAGTAATGATATTAATAAGAAGTAAAATTTATTTTATTTTTTAGATGCAAAGGATTTTGAATGCATATTGAAATGTAAATTAATAACTAAATAAGGAATGATTTGGAATTAATTACCTAGCAATATGATAGCATGTGTTGTAATCATTACAAAAGTTTATTTTTTAAGTTACAAAATTTCGCTTCTCTTCCTTTCAATTCCTCTTGCAACCAAACACAGCCAATATATTCTTTGGAGATTAATCCAAATCAACTAATATTCACTCCCATAGAAAAAAGGGGATTTCGAATTATCGTATCATTTAAGGGTGCTATTTGTTGTCATCAAAATGGTGAAATGAAAATTCTTTTGATTGTTTTTTGTCTTATTCTCAAAAGTTATTTTAAGTCAAGAACTATTCAATGGCCTGCCAAAAAAGAATCTAGAGCAATGTGAATCTAGAGCAATGTTATATAATGGAGAAGGCTTGAAACAAATGGAATCTCAAGATCCAAAGTGAATGATTCTTTAATTGTACTCTCTCCCCACCAGAATCTTGTGTATTCTGCCAATCTTATGAAAAACATTTAAGAGAAACAAGAGGTGGGACATGATAAGTCACAATGAAACAGTCTACCTGCCCCTGATAAAAGAGAGACCTTCCAATCTGATAATTAAGGATCGTTCGGTCTAATTAAGCCTTTTCCTCTGGTGAAAATACAACTTACTGAGTCAAAGAAATCAAAACTCCAAACGGCTTGTATAGTCAGATCCTCTGGTTTGATTGTTTTGCATTGTCGTTCGGATATGTGTGGACGTTAATCTTGTACTTTTTTTTTTCTTCTCTAACATCTCTTTACTGACTTTTAGAACTAAAAAAAGAAGAAGATAATTTCCCATAAATTATGGCAAAAATTGCTATGCCAACCAATATAACCTAACATTTTGGAATCAAAATATCCAAATCCCATATATATATATATATATATATATATATATATATATATATATATATATATATATATATATATATATATATATATATATATATGTAAAGACCCTATTGTTTTGGTAAACATCACATACAATTCATTCTCTTGATAATTGGTCATATTCTAGTGTCCCTCAAAATCTAATAGAGTACAAGTTGAGCTAGTGATTGAATTTGACCATAGAATTTGATACATGACCCTACTTAGCTACCAATATGGTTGGAAACTGCTGCTGCATCAGTTATTTGTTCAAAATTTAGTTGGGATGCGTCCTTTAGCCTGGCAATATATATCAATGTATCGGTATGCATGTTGAACGACTTTAATCGTTGGATTGCATCAAGAGAGGATATGAACCCTTCGTTGAGTGTAGATCACTTACACTAATGAGTATCTGTATTTAATGAATCCTACACTCTAAAGGTAGGTTTCACATCCCATAAACGATGATGGAGTCTCGTGAAGAGTATACATGTGTGGAGAAACTGACCTCCCAAATTCTAACTTTGGCTTGAGCCTTGGGTCATTATTTGAGGACAAACTTTTTTTTTAGGTAAATCAAGAATATATTCAATAAACAAAGAAAATACAATATATCAACCCCAAACAGGAACCTAATAAGCAATCCAAATGGAAAAGAGAATCCCAAGGGAGAATTTTATTCTCATAAAATTGGATAGATAAATCCAAGCTCTAACAATGTGTATTTTTAATGTAGTCCGGGCAAATTCTCTTTGAGGGAGTAAGCTTTGTTCAAAGTTTAATCCGTTGGATGGTTCTTGATCGATCTTCTATTAAGATTCCAACCATCTTATGAGGTTCCTCCTCTCCATCTCCATCCATATATAGTATATAGCTTCCTTGTTTGTGAGTTTTCCCATCCTCGCAACATGCTTTACCCTTGAATGTTTTGTTGATCCATTTTCATTCCCTTTCCAAAGTCACAAATTCTTAACATCTAAGGATAATTGACTTCCATGCACACAGAGCCAGCGAAATGGCAACCAAAGAAAAGATGAGAGATTTCCAATTCCTTCCATGGACAGATCAATACAATTATAAAATTCCCTCCATCTTTCTCATCTCTCAAAACCAGACCCTACCCATATGTGATCCATTGCCCAAAATGAATCTTAAAGAGGAATATTACACCTACACAGCCATTATTAATTTTGAACATAAAGAAATGATAGAAAACTTACAGTAAAAAGCTTGTAAATTGAATCAGGTCTTGGAAGGCTTTCTAGTCATCACCCGAATGGCTTGAGGAAGGCTTTCGTCAGCCCTTTCTTCTCAAATTCTTCTTCGTTTCTATCCTCCCTTTCTTCCCCAACTTCTGTTTCAATTGCCATGAACTCCCCTTCTTGGTTTCCAACAGTTACCGTGGCCTTATCATGGGAGATGGACTCCCCTTCTTGGTTTCCAACATTCCCGGTGATGTCAGTTACGGTGGCCTCATGGGAGGACTGCCCTTGTTGGTCTTCAACATTCCCGGTGTCAATGAATGATTCTCTTACCATGGCATCATCATCGGAGATCTGCCGTCTTGGGCGGACTGTCAACATTAATTTCAACTCTGGATACATGAAAAAAACAAGTGGGAGAAGTGCAAGGAAGAAGAAACTACTGAGTGTGAGCGTCATGAGTAGTATCCCAGCTGTTTGGGAGAGAATGGGTGATGGTGGTGGTATTGGAGATGGTGATGGTGGAAAATAGAATGGTGGTGGCGGAGAAGGAGGTGGAGGTGGCGGCGTTGGTGGTGGCGGTGGTGGTCGGTAGCAATATGCTGGAATAGGACCAACGGGACACATAATTAGGAGTTGCAGTATGGGAAGTGGCCGGGGTGTGTTCTGTGTTGTTGATTGTCTAATTAAACACAGATTGCCTGCAGTGAAGGAATTAATTTAGTGGGAACGTGAGAACCTCATATCCTAACCATCGTTGACTTACTATTATCAAAAAAAAAAAAAAAAAAAAAAAAAAAAAAGAGGTTGGCTCAAAGACCACGCATATGGGAATTGAACAAGAGTTCGGATCATTGTTGATGTGGTGTCGGATTCATCTCTTAAGTATGAAATTTATTACATATGGATTGTGATGAGATCCAAAAAAAGATACAAGTACATGCAAGTGAATTATTTTCGAAGAATTAACAATGCTTTACATGTGGGTTTTGGAAATCATTCCTTAATATTTTTTTGTCAAGATTTGTATTGGTAAAAAGTTTTGTATGCAAGCGACCGTGCCTGCCCTTTGTCTCGAGAGTGACAGCCTTGATAGAGAGTGGCAATGTGTGATACCAAACTTATCAGTCCTACCAGATGAAGTGTGTGATGCACGACATGTATTTACACTGCTCTTGTATAAAAACCGAATATTCTTCTATAATTCTCTCTTAAAAACCTTTGTTTTTAGGTTTTGACTTTTGAATATATCAACATCCCCAATTTTATAAAGGGGAATACAGCAAAATATACAGTTTTACATAGCATTTATATGATGGATCTATATGATGGATCTATATGATAGAGGATCTGCAATCATCATCAAATATCAGCTTCATTTATAAAATAATTAACAAGGATTTGATAAAAAAAAAGAAAGAAAAATTACTCATACTTCCCCTAGACTACAACCTAAAGACACTCAATACTTTAAAATTGGTGACAATGATACATACTACCCTTAATTGCAAAGCTTTGTACTGACAGCCCTAATCCGTTAGCTCTTTTTTTTATTTTTTTATTTTATTGTTTGGGTAAATCTAATCCGTTAGCTTTAGCTGGTAGTTGTTGATGTCATTTGAAACTAAAACTTTTCAATCAAAAATGTCCTTAATGGGATTGTAAAATGTCCATATTGCCTTTTTGAGATGAAATGACATCTTTGCCCTAATCCCTAACCCTTTCTTCTTCCTCTTCTTTTGTTTAAAATCGCGAACAACCACACACAAAAAAAACCTGAATGGTTTCCTTCCTTTGGTTCTACTCTGATGACGACGGAGGTGATGCTCGCTGGAGGTGATGATCTCCGGACTCTCTCCACTTCTGCTTCTTCCGCGAAAATCTCTCTCTCAATCCCTTCGCTCTCTTTTATTCTCCTCCTGTAGTTCTATATCCTTGTTAAGATGGCTTAGGATCGATTCTCTGTCGTTGTTTCCAAAACTGTCGATCCATTTTAATCTTTCACCTAGCATGGGTGCCATGACCCTCCTTGCCCTCGAAAACGGTGCTCCAGATGTGTTCGCATTTGTAGCTGCAGTGTGTACATGGTGGCCACCCGAGGATCGATCTTGGTGCAATTATTTCAGGAACCGTCTTCGGTTTGTTAATGGAGAGCAACCTTTTTACACCAATCTTCCCTGTAAGATTCCGCTTAAGAATTTACCTGCTTGATGAATCAGCTGTCGCAGATTAAGAAAAGCAATACTAAACAACCTAATAAAATTATTGATCATTTGATCTCTTCCATTGTCTTTTTTTTTAGGGTAAATTACACCTTGGGTACCTAATGTTTTAAAAATTATGTTTTGGGTACTAAATCAGAATAAGTCTAACCAGGGTTGGATAAAATTCCGATTTACCCAATCATCTCTCCTTCCTCCCCTTCCCTTCCACTCTCCTCTCTCATAACCTCTCCACTGCCGGCAATCCCACTTCCCTTGCCATTCATCTCTCTCTTTCGTATACCCTCCACAGCCGGCCGCTCCCTCTCCTTGCCCCCACCTCCCTTGCCAATCCCCTCTCCCCTACCCCTCCACTTCGGCCACCCCTTCTCCCTTCCCTTACCTCTCTCGCCACTCCCCACTCTCTTTAACCCCTCCACCGTTGGCCGCCATCTCCCTGCCCCCACCTTCCTTTACCCTAAATATAGTAAAGGGGCATTAAATCCATGTGTTTTAGCTTCCTAAACTCCCCCAGTCGAAGATGCGCACTAAACCTTGAGATAACTAGGTCGACGTGTTAAATCATTAGGAGGCGCATAAAACACCAGATGGACCATAAGCACAAACAATCTGCATTATCCCAGCTTAAGCACAACATCATCCCATGAATAGATGAAATTATAATATATCGTAAGTATAAGACTTGGGTTCTCAGATACGATATTGAGATTTTGGGTAACGAAGACAAAATTGGGTGATTTTGTGAGGGTTTGGTCTGAATGCTTTTTGAGGAAGTCATTTCTTTAAATCCATAAATGAAACTGACGAGGGAGGGAAGAGGAGTTGCAGACCTTGACGTTGTATTTACAGGGATCTCTAATGACGCGGGGCAGGTAAAGAGGGGTAGCGGGGAGAGAAAGAGGGAAATCACAGAGGAGGAGGAGGTGAGGACTTGCAAGTAAAAGGGCCGATGTTGTTGCATTCCATATCCCCATAATCCATCTAGTCTTGTTCTTCTGAAAGTAACTTTGAAACCCTCTGATTCCAACCCGATTATTTGAGAAATCAGATAGAAGATCCTGTAGGAGCTCTTAATGCCGGTGTACTTACGAGAGAAATCCAGTAGGAACTCGGTACGACTCTTGATGCCGGCGGATTGACTAAACAAGGTTGGGCTGTAACAGCAATGGGAAGAACCTCTATTGTTGAGGAAGAGGGGGTGACTGATGGTGAAGGGGTTAGAGAAAGCGGGTAGTGGCGAGAGAGGTAGGGAAAGGGAGAGGAGGTGGCCGGCGGCCGGCGGCGGAGGGTATACGGAAGAGAGACAAATGGCAAAGGAAGTGGGGTTGCCGGCAATGGAGAGGTTACGAAAGGGAAGAGAGTGGAATGGAATGGGAGGAAGGAGAGAGGATTGGGTAAAATCGGAATTTTATCCAACCCTGGCTAGACTTATTCTGATTTAGTACCCCAAACATAATTTTTAAAACGTTAGGTACCTTTGGTGAAGTTTCTTCAAATGTTAAGTACCCAGGATGTAATTTATCCTTTTTTTTATCACAAATATATCTGCCTTGGGCCCACAATCTTAAACCAGGCCTTTTATAATTACCATTCCTCTTGTAAAACAACATAAAGAAGAACAATATCACCTCTTTTTGGCCTGAAGAACCATGTTTAACAAAAGCCAGCAGCCCACATGAAATGTCTTCGAATCAAACCCGTTAAGCGATCGAATTTCCATGGTGTAGACTTCTGATGATCTATGTCAATGATGACATCAGTAGCAGAAGAACTGATTGTACAATTGCAGAAGCTTGAGCAGAAGCCTAAACAGTCAAACGGGCTAGGAGGTTAGGACCGTCGACGTCGAAGTCAGGATGGCAGCCACCAACATCTTCCGACTTTAAGCCTGAATCTCTCTACTCGCTATTCTTGGAGAATTCACTCTGAGCTTCACATCTTCTGATAGGGATTAACTTGGTTACTTCGAGGGTAACTAAGAAGCTTACTAAAACTGTAAATAGAAACAATTGTATTTTGAATTATGTTGACTTGATACAATCTCGTATCTTGACTAAGGTATTTATAGATTACATGGAGTAGGTAAGATACCCTGGATATTCATCAATCTAATTTTACATTTGAATTCTAAACATAGAAACAGTGTCCTTGATTGTGGGGATTGAATTGATAAGCATTATCACATGTGACAATACATTTGAATTCTAACCATATAGGCCGTGTCCTTGATTGTGGGGATTGATAAGCATTATCACATGTGACAATACATTTGCATTCTAACCGTATAAGCCGTGCCTTGATTGTGGAGATTGAGTTGGTGAGCAGCATCACATGTGACCATATATTTGAATTCTAAACATAGAATTTTAAATGTAGAAACCGTGTCTTTGAATATAGTGATAAGGTGTTAGCCATTATCACATGTGACACTATAGGTGAGCTGGTCTCTATCATCCCCCCGCAAGCTGAGGGATATGGGCCGTAGCCAAAGCTTGGACTGAAGAAAGTTGAGCTGGCCGGTAGTGAGGCCTTTTGTGAATATGTCAGCGACTTGGTCAATGGTAGAGACATAGTTGATGACAATAGCCTTTCGTGCCACCAACTCACAAATAAAATGAAAATCCACATCGACATGTTTGGTGTGGGTGTGAAAGATAGGATTAAAGGCCAATGATATTGCTGAGATGTTGTCACACCAAAGTACGGGTGGTGCCGTAAGTGGACAGTGAAGTTCACGAAATAAAGAAGTTAACCAAATCAATTCAGCAACCATATGAGCAAGACAATGATACTCAACTTCAAAGGAAAAGCGGGCCACAATAGCTTGCTTTTTAGCACTCCAGGCAATTGGGTTAGGACCAAGGAACATACAGAAACCACCAGTAGAGCGGCGATTGACAGGATAACCAGCCTAGTCAGCATCACAATATGCTGTCAGAGTCAGTGAACCAGGGGAGGGTTGAATCCCGATGGTTATGGTACCTTTGAGAAAGCGGAGAATCGCTTGACTGCAGTTAGGTGTGCTTCTGTTGGGGAATGAAGAAACTGCGACACTTGGTTCATTGCAAAAGAGATATCGGGCCTAGTGAGCATGGTATATTGAAGGGCGCCCACTAGGCTACAATATGTAGTAAGGTCCTGAAGGGGAGGACTGTCATCATTACCCAATTTATGATACTGGGTTGGTGAGGAGACTCGCTTGCAACCTGTCATATTAGCTCGTTGTAAGAGTTCGACAATGTATTTGGTTTAATCCAGGTAAAGACCAAACTCAGTTCTTGAGATGCCGAATTTGAGAAGGTGAGTTCCCTGTAAGAATAATGTCATCCACATATAAAAGGAGATAAGTCATGACACCATTTTCGTGTAGGATAAATAGTGATGGGTCAGAGAGAGACACTGTAAACCCATAATCCAGTAAACTGGACGTGAATTTGGCATACCACGCACGAGGAGCCTGCTGTAGACCATAAATGGCCTTCTTCATACGGCACACACTGGTTGGGGATGTGGGGTCAATATATCCACTTGGCTGAGCCATGTACACCTTTTCCTGTAGTTCCCCATGTAAAAATGCACATTCGACATCTAACTGATGAAGAGGCCACCCATGAGTCGTAGCTAAGGATAAGATTGTGTGTAAGGTGACGGGCTTCACTACAAGACTAAATGTTTCAACAAAATCAACCCCGGGTTGTTGTAAAAAGCCTTTGGCTACTAGGTGAGCCTTGTACCGACTGATGGTGCCATCGGGGTGCTATTTGATACGGTAAACCCACTTACATTGGATGACGTTCATATGCGGGGCAGCAGGGACTAGTGTCCAAGTATTCTGTTGCTTTAAAGTATTGAATTCTTGATCCATAGCATGGCGCCATTCCGGAGACCTGCATGCTTGGGAGTAACAAGTAGGGGTGGTCATAAGGTTGGAGGTAAGGCCAACATGCAGAGGGTGAAGGGTGTGGTTAAATGTAAGACCCGCACTCCACTAACTTGGTCTAACCGTGTCGTGCCAGGTCTTTCCATCATTCTTGGACTAAGTGGACCGAGCGTGTGAAGATAGATCACAAACCAGGTATGAGAATCAAGTTAAAAACACTGAAAACATACCTAAGGTCGCATACCTGGGTAGGTATGTTCGACCATAAGGAAGGAAACAAAAATCTCAAATCTGGAACCCCACGGTCGATGATTTCGACCCTACAGTCGACGGTTTATGCCACTGTATGATCGACCGTGAGACCCCAGATCAGACTCCAAGTTTTGGAAACTTTCCTAAACTAAGGGATTGCTTTCCTAATTGAAAGAGGACTCTATATGGAGAGTTTTCCTCGATATAAAGGACATCCCTCAGTCCTTTTTCACTCTTTTAGAACATTAGTAAACCCTAGGGAAGAGAAGGAAGAGAAGGAGGAAAAAGAAAAGCTAAGGAAAGGAATTAGCTGAGAAGAAATTGGCTCTCTATCACAAGCAAATGTATGAGCCTAATCTCTAAAGATGTTAATTCTATGGACTAAGGATTCTATGGAGGATTGAGAATATCAACCTATTATGATTCATGTGATTTCCTTGAGAAAATCCCAAGGAGAACCATGAGGAGTGAATTTGAGGATTAGGGTTGATAGAAAACTGCTAATGGTGGCCATAGGATGATCTTAGAATAAATCCCATTGAAGATCAGAGGATTTGACCCAGGAAGAACTTGAATTGCATGTAGTCTGTGACCAAAAATCTCAAAGTCGCAGCTACGGTCGACCATAGCATGACCAGCATGACCAGAGGATCGACCATAGGCATTCGGAAAGATTTCAGAAATCATATGGTTGCAGCTATGGTCGCACCATATGCAACCGTAGGGTATCAACCTTAGGCAGTAAGGTTGATACAGTATGAGACCATAGGACCAATTAGACACCTATCAGTGCTCTGTTTTGATTTTCGACTACTGTAACATGTCACATATGAACCCTAACTTAAATTCATATAACTTTTAGGTTGTTAAATCAATTCAAAGAGAATTTTCAGGCTTGGAAGGAGATAGAGTATTGCTAACAGGTGAGGGAATATGACCTAAACTAATTGGATAATAACAAACTGTTTATTTTTATTGAGTCCAATGCCATGATTGATTCTATGCTTGTATGCTTGTAATGTACATCCCACTTGTCATCCAATATTCCTGCTATTACTGTTCATGCATATTTAATTATGTTTATTTATAACATGATGATGATGATGATGATGCTAGGAATAGACATGTAAATGTATGTGTGTGATTGGTGTGTTGGATGTCAGTGGAGCATCAGGGGAAGGACGTGGCATGGTAGTTTTTGACCTCATCACCAGACTCTAGCTCTATCTCTACTCAAGTCTTGCCCACTAACATCGTCGTATCGCCATTACCTTAGCAGAACTATTACGTCCTAGGGCATCAGGGGAGGTGGTCTCGGACCGTGTGGTCTCGGACCGTGTGGTCTCTGACTCTGTCAGGAGGCCTTTGCTCTATCTCTATGGACGTATTGAGAGATGCTGGGGTGAGGCCTTGGATACACTGTTTGGCATTAGGATTGGTTAGTTGTGAGCCTAGTTTGCAAGCCCTCGCCAATAGGGCTTATGTGTTGGTATGGGTAGGGCATCAGGGGAAGTGTTGGCGGTGTTTGATCCAGACACTTTAGCTCTATCTCTATTCCATGGTGGGTGCATGTGGGACGACAATGGTGCTTGATCCATTGAGTGGATTCACACACTCGTGTATAGAGGTGCAGCGGCCACCAAACCTTTCTATAGCATATTGCAAACTTATAAACCAGACCAAAGATATGAATTAAATGCATGCATATGTTTGTTGCATTGTTTTGTTTGTTCACTGAGCCGTGATGTGTGCTCACCCTTTCGACGTCGAATATTTTTAGTTGATGATGCAGGTCCTACTGTTGAAGAATATATGAATGCATCGACGTATGGACACGTTTCTGCGATGGACGTAGAAGCTGAAGAAGATACGCATGATTCTTTATGCGAGTGCAACCAGTACATTTTTTATTAGTTTAGTTATATTTGATTAATGGAACATGTAATGGATTATTTACTTTTATGTCTTGTAGTTTGGAGATAATTGGATTGAATACTTATTTATCACTATAGACTCTCAGTTCATTATTTGTAAGACTTCTGCTTATTTGTTTATTACCTCTGATTATTAATGTGGAATGTGTGTGTGGTTTGATATGGTGGGTACGACCTATACGTGATCCTGGGTGAACCATTGATTTATTGGCGGTTCATTACACCATTCTGGTTAGACTAGAATTGGGGTGTGACATTAAAGGCCTTGCGTTTGAAGATACCCGATTGAGAGCGAATGCGCATGGGGTAATGACTAGGAGGGGGAGGTAAAGGGGGAGGGAGAGGGGAAGGAGATGGAGAAGATGGAGAGGTGTCAGAGGCAGTAGGTAAAGCTATGGAAGAACGGGCCGGGTGTGATGGCCGTGAGGTCTCGATAAAGGAAGGAGCTGGGGGTGTGGCAATGCCAAAGAAATCTAGTTCATGAGATAGGTTGCGAGTGGAGGGTGCTAGAGGGGATTGAGCTGCAAAAGGAAATGTTAGTTCATCAAAAATGACATGTT
Source organism: Protea cynaroides (assembly GCA_028583415.1). Classification (NCBI taxonomy): domain Eukaryota; kingdom Viridiplantae; phylum Streptophyta; class Magnoliopsida; order Proteales; family Proteaceae; genus Protea; species Protea cynaroides. The sequence goes on from CM053275.1 coordinate 16,592,826, forward strand.
GTGAAATATAGATGCGATGTGTATGAAGATCAAGACAACGATAACCCTTATGAGATGTACTATACCCAAGGAAACAACAATGGGTTTGACCGATTTTGCAATTTGTTAGCGGTATAAGGACGAAGCCATGGGTAACATAAGCAACCAAAGATACGAAGGTGTTCATAGTCAGGTTTTGTATGGAGAAGGCGCTCATATGGGGAGATGGTGTTATTGAGTAGCAAGGGCATTCGATTGATTAAGTAGATAGCAGTGGTGATGGCTTCCAACTAGTATTGACATGGCATGCTTGCGTGAATGAGTAATGCTAGGGCGGTTTCAATGAGATGGCGATGTTTGCACTCCACAACCCCATTTTGTTCAGGGGTATGGGGGCAAGAGAGTTGGTGAATGATGCCATTGGTAGTAAGAAATGATTTGAAGGCGGTGCTAGTGAACTCATCACCACCATCAGATCGAATAGTGATAATATGATGGCCTAATAATTTTTCAATGGTGATTTTAAATGACATAAAGATGTCAAGTACATCAGATTTCTTTTTCATAGGAAATATCCAAGAGAAGTGAGAAAAATCATTCACAAATAAAATATAATAAGTAAAATTGGAACACGAGGGGGTGGGGGAAGGGCCCTAAACATTACAATGAAAGAGCTCGAGGGGCCTACTAGTATTGGTGGTAGACAAGGTAAAAGAAAGATTATGACTTTTGCTGAGTTGACACGAGGTGCAGACAGTTGAAGAGGAAATAGAGGAAGACATGAGCAGGGACCATTGGATGTGAGAAGAGGGGTGACCGAACCTAGCATGCCACTGGGTTAGTGAGATGGAGGCATTGAAATGAGCATCAGGGGTGGGAGTCCTTGCTTGAAACTGAAATGGGTATACTCCATCTTTAACGGGGCCCTGGAAGAGGATTCACTCGTTGTTCTGGTCCTTCACACAACAACCATTTTTTTCAAATATAAATTCAAAATCATTGTCAGTAGAAAATTGATGAACAAAAAGTAAATTAGTGGCTGCAGATGGACAGTGTAAAATATTGCGTAAGTGAAAGGGAGGGGAGAATGGGGAAGGAAAGGTAGCAGAGCCAATGAGGTGAATGGGAAAACTTTAGTCGTTCCCTACTTAAACAGGGTCCGTGCCTTCATAAGGGGCAAAAATATGCAAGTTGTCAATATCTGGAGTGAGATGATGAGAGGCTCCAGTATTTGAATACCATGAGTTTGTCATATTTGTCATAGACTGTGGTGTGGATACCATTGCTGCTAATTATTTCGGGCGAAGGTGTCCCTAGTATGCATGATTCATACGCTAATAACAGTCAAGAGCTTAATGTCCAGGCTTTTGACAAATTTGACAAAGAGGGCGCCCACTAGATTGAAAACCACCAGAGGAGTAGGGAGCACGGCCATATGAGGGTGGATTAGGGAGTAACCCTCGGTTATCATGAGAAGGGCCAGAACTACCACGGTAAGAGGACTGTTCCCTTGGGCTGAAACGACCACGAATGTAGGAATGGCTACGGCCAGGAGGACGAAAAGCAGCCAATGCTGTTGGTTGATTAGTGCTTGTGTCATCATTTATAGTGATTTCTTCGCAAAGTAATAAATTATGAAGTTCTTCAAGAGTGAGGTCCAAAGTTCTAGCACAAATTCAGATAAAAGAGCAAAACTGACAGTATGAAGGAGGAAGTCCATCAAGGATAAAAATTATAACATCATCATTGCTAACAATAGAGCCAGATGCAACAAGTTGATCAGTGATTGATTTAAATTGTTGCAAATATTCATTCATGGTCTGGCTTCCTTTCTTGAGCCGACTAAGTTGCCTTTTGAGAGCCATTATATGAGTTGGGGTAGTAGAGGCATACCAATTTTTCAGAAGGTCCCAAGCTTGCTTTGCTGAAGAGACACCCACAATATAGGATAGAGTAGAGTTGCTTAAGGTTGCATTAATCTAGGAGAGTAACATCTGGTCTTTCTCGTACCAGATAGAATCAGTAGAAATGGGTGTTGTAATCGAACCATCAATAAGGGAAATCAATTTGTTCCCACGTAGAATCGGTTCAAACAATGATTTCCAGAGAAGATAATTAGTGCTAGTGAGCTTGATCGGAATCAAGCTTGCAATGTTGGAGATTACTAAAGGGGAAGAATTGGCAGCAGATAAATTGGGATCGCCGGATATATTGTTATCTGCGGTTGCATATACAGTTTCATTTGGTGAAGCCATAGTGAAATGAGAAAGGATCAAACAAAGATTGAAGACAAGAAAATAAAAAAGAGGAGAGGATCGTGAAAAAAAAAGCTGTGGAGGAGTCATCACTCTGATACCATAAGAAACTTACTAAAACCATAAATGGAAGCAATTGTATTTTGAATTATGTTGACTTGATACAATCTTGTATTTTGACTAAGGTATTTATAGATTACATGGAGTGGGTAAGATACCTTGGATATTCATCAATTTAATTTTACATTTGAATTCTAAACATAGAAACAATATCCTTGTGTCACACCCCAATTCCGGTTGAACCAGAAGTGTGAGTGAATCATCACTGAACCAATGGTTCACACCAGGATCTCAATAAGACCGTGTCCACTCATACAAACCATTGCACATAACCATAATCAGAATATAATAAAATACAGCGAAAGTCTTAAATTAAATGAACTGAGTACTTCTATTGATAAATAAATTATCCAATTATTCAAAACACCATAACGTAAATAATTATCTTTACATCAATTGTAAATCCAACTGAATAAATAAAATAAACAAATCCAATATCCTAGAGGTACACGCAGAAAGGGCACTCGCATGAAGCGTCATGCTCGTCCTCCCCTGCTTGCACTTCTAAGGCAGCAACACCTCCATATGCTGGAGCATCCATGTAATCCTCCACAGTGTAACTTGCATCAACATCTAAAAATAGTGTGTACACAAGGGTGAGCTCAGAACTTAGCTTAGTAAGAAAATTAGACAATGCAACAAACAACATGCATGAGTAACATTCACATTATGGTCTGGTTTTAAGTTTGTAATGTGCTATAGAAAGGATTGGCGGCCATCGCACCTTTATACACGAGTGTGTGAAGCCGCCAAATGGATCAAACACCACTGTCGTCCCACATGCACCCACCATAGAATAGAGATAGAGCTAAAGCGTTCGGATCAAATACCGCCAACACTTCCCCTGATGCCCTACCCATACCAACACGCAAGTCCCTATTGGCAAGGGCTTGCAAACTGGGCTCGCAACTAACCAATCCTATATGTCATCACAGTAGGCCCTATCCCAGCATAGCTCCCTACGGCATAGAGATAGAGCTAGAGTCTAATGGCCAGGCCGGAGACCACAGTGCCACTTCCTCCTCCTGATACCCTACTCGCACCAAGCATGCTAAGATAGAAACAATACGAAAATGTGCTAGTGTGAGGAATGATCCCAGACCCCAGGCCCTTCCCATTCCACACATCAACGAAAACAATCACATGCCTAATAGTCATATCCTAGCATAGCGAGTATGCATGAAAAATATAATAACTGAAAGTAAAGATGACATGCGATTATGCACAAACACCATTCCATAGAATCATAATTATTAACAACGTTTTACTGTTATTAAGTTATTAAGGTTTAGGTCCGATTCCCTTACTTGACGCTTGTTTGATAACTTGCTCCGCGTCACAGAATCCAAACTTGCTATCACAAGGTCTTACACGATGATAGGGTTGAATTAGAATAGTTTATCTTAGGATTACGTTGGTCGAAAAACCAACTGGGTCAAAACACTCCTCATAGTGCATACTAGTCGCAGGTACCGATCACAGGTACTGGTCGCGGCACTGTGGGGAAAGGTGCGACCGGTATGGTCGATCGGTCCCCACAGACCAGTCTCCGAGAGATACCGGTCGCAGTACCAGTCGCATATGGTGCGACCGGTATGGTCGACCGGTATGCCTCCGGAAGAACATAAGCTCGGTTCTCGCCTTCCGTCAGTCATCCCCTATTGATTCTAGGGTTTCTCCTATACATTCTAGGTCTGAGCAACGATTTATAGTTGTTTCATACTCCATTCAAGTCCTAGTTTCGATGATCCTCAACCTAGAACTCAAATCTAGGGTTTATCGATTGTATTAGGGTTTGACGGTAAATTCAAAGGTTTAGATCAATACCTCGCCTTGCATGGTATTGATTCATTCATGACTAACCTTCTATAACTCTTAACTTAGAGGAAGGTTCAAGTACTTATCGTTGGTTCGCAAGTAGGGTGTTCTTCGTCCAACGGCAACGACGACTCTTCTCCCTCCTTCCTTAGCTCTTTCTCCTTCTTCGATTTCTTTCTCCTCTCTAGGATTTGTGAGGATCAATGAAAGAGATTTAAGGAGGTTTATGGGTCCTTAAATAGACTAGGATTGAGTTTAGGAAGTCCCCTTACGTTAGGAAAGTCCTAGGGTTCGATATTTGGAAAGTGGGACCCGTAGAGATCCAGTTCTGGATCTAAGCAGTCTGCCTGCGTAGACATATCGGTCGACCGGTACCATTGATCGATATGAAATAATTATCATACATGGGTCCGTTTCGTACCTGGTTGTCATCTGTTCATCCCGTTTGGCCCGGTGATGATTGGAAGACCTGTTACGACATAAATTAAAGGTTTAGATCGGGTTCATAGAGTGCGGGTCTTACAACTCGCCCACCCTTAAAAGAAATTTCATCCCCGAAATTTAAATGTAGGTTTCACAACTCCCCTACCCTTAAAATAAATTTTGGCCTCGAAATTTGTACGTACCTTGTTCGTCGAAATGGTTAGGGTATTCCTTTCGCATCGCGTTCTCTTCCTCCCTAGTGATTTCTTCTACATCTTGACTTTTCCAATGCACTTTCATATAATGGATATCTTTGCTTCAAAGATGTTGTACCTTTCGGCTTGTGAGCATCACAGGTACCACTTCAAATGTCAAGTCCTCTGTCAAGTCTGGTGGGTCTACTGTCAAGATGTGCGATGGATCCCTGACATACTTTTCAATAAAGAAACATTAAACACATCATAAACGCTTGACATGGATGGTGGTAGAGCCAGTTGATATGCCACATTACCACGTCTGGTCAAAATCTCGTATGGTCCCACATACCTGGGGCATAGCTTTCCCTTCTTACGAAACCGTTTCAGACCTCGCACAGGTGATATCTTCAAGAACACCTTATCACCCACTGTAAACTCTAGATCTCTACGTCGGTTATCTGTATAGTGCTTTTGTCGAACTTGAGCTGTCTTCACTATTTCCTTAATTTGATCAATCGCTCGACAAGTTTCTTCGACGAACTTCGATCCTACAATCCTTCTCTCTCCCATCTCATTCCATAACAGAGGTGTACGACATTTCTTCCCATAGAGTGCCTCATATGGAGCCATTTGTATCGTAGCCTGGTAACTATTGTAATATGCAAACTCGATGAGCGATAGCTTCTCGTCCCAAGCTCTTTTGAAATCTAGGGCACACGCTCGGAGCATATCTTCTAAGATTTGAATAGTTCTTTCTGACTGCCCGTCTGTCTGAGGATGAAAAGATGTACTAAACTTCAACTTGGTTCCCATGGCTTTCTGTAATCCTTCCCAGAACTTTGATGTAAAACGGGGATCTCTGTCAGATACTATACTTTTTGGGACGCCATGAAGTCTGACTATATTATCCACATATAGCTTGGCCAGCTTCTCCATGGTATATTGAGGTCTGACAGCGATGAAGCGAGCTGTCTGTCTTGGTAAGTCGATCGACTATAACCCACACGGCATCCACTGACCTTGGTGTCAAGGGTAGGCCAGTGATGAAATCCATTGTGATACAATCCCACTTCCATGCTGGCTCCGATAGTGGTTGTAGCAAACCTGCGGGTCTTTGCCTTCTGCTTTAACTTGCTGGAAATTCAGACATTGGAACACGAATCGAGCTACATCCGCTTTCATACCCCTCCACCAATATAGTCTTCTTAAATCATGGTACATCTTGGTGCTTCCTGGATGTACTGAATATGGGGTGTGATGAGCTTCTATCATAACTCTATCTCTGATATTTGAATTCTCACTCTCAGGTATACATAATTGTCCATGATACCTGAGTACCTTGTCTGAATCCAAGGTAAAGTCAGGGTTGCTTTTACCCTTCTCTAAATCTTTTTGCACAGTCTTGAGGTGTGGATCCTGTAGGATTGCTACTTTGACCTCATCTATTAGATCCGATGAAATCTTCAAAGCTGCGAACATCAATGTGAACTTATGAATTAAGCCCTGTTCCATTGGATCTCCTGCAGTATCTAATATATGCTCTTTATCATTCTCTATTGAGCCTGAGGCTGCAGCACACAGTGCAGTGTTTGTACTAGGTCCTGCCTCTGGTTTAAATGCCTACTTTCTGCTTAAGGCATCAGCCACAACGTTTGCCTTACCCGGATGGTACTGGATGTCACAATCATAATCTTTTAATAGCTTCAGCCATCTCCTCTGTCTCATATTCAGGTCCTTCTGAGTAAAAAGGTAAGTTAAACTCTTGTAATCCGACTTAATCTGAAACTTTTCCCCACAAAGGTAGTGCCTCCAAGTCTTGATTGCCTGAATGACCGATGCTAACTCCAGATCATGCATAGGATAGTTCTTCTCATGTTCTTTCAATTGTCTTGATGCGTAGGCAATCACCTGTTCTCCTTGCATCAACACACATCCAAGACCCAATCCTAAGGCATCCGTATATAGGGTAAACGACAAGCCTGGGATGGTCAAGATAGGTGCAGAGACTAGTCTTGACTTCAAAGTCTGAAAGCATTTCTCACACTCATCTGTCCATATGAGATTTTCTCCTTTCTTGGTTAGTCTGGTAAGTGGAACGACTATTCTTGAGTAGTCTTCCAGGAATCTTCTATAGTAACCAGCCAATCCAAGGAAACTACGAATCTCTGCAACTGATTTCGGTGCATCCCATCCTACTATAGCTGCGATCTTGCTTGGATCTACCTTGATACCATCTACAGATACTACGTGACCCAAGAAGGCCACTTCCTTCAGCCAAAATTCGCATTTCTTGAACTTGGCGTAAAGCTTCTCCCTTCTCAGCCGTTGTAGGACTGCTCTCAAATGTGTTGCATGAGTCTCCTTATCCTTTGAGTAGACCAATATGTCATCAATGAATACGATGACCGAAGTGTCCAACATGTCATGAAACACTCGGTTCATCAGTTCCATGAACGACGCTAGAGCGTTAGTCAACCTGAATGACATTACCAGGAACTCATAATGCCCATACCTTGTTCTGAAAGCAGTATTCGAAATATCTGTTGCCTTGATCTTCAATTGGTGATACCCTGATCTAAGATCAATCTTCGAGAAAACCTTTGCACCCTGCAACTGATCGAACAGATCATCGATCCTAGGCAAAGGATATCGATTCTTGATGGTTAACTTGTTCAACTCTCGGTAGTCGATACATAGTCGTACGCTACCGTCCTTCTTCTTTACGAACAATATAGGTGCTCCCCATGGCGATATGCTTGGTCGTATGAAACCCTTATCTAGTAGCTATTGTAATTGGGTCTTCAACTCTTTTAATTCTGTAGGGGCCATCTTATACGGTGCCTTAGACACCGGCGCCGACTCTGGCATGAGGTCTATCACGAACTCTGTAGTCCTGTCTGGAGGTAGACCTGGTAGATCCTCTGGAAATACATCTGAAAACTCTCGTACCACATCTAGTTCTTCCATCTTTGGCACCTCTGCAGTGATGTTGACCACAGACACTAAGTACCCCACTCCTCCCTTCTCTAAGCATCTCTTAACTTTTAGGGCAGAGAGGATCAGCTTCCGCTTCCTAGGTAGTTTGGTTCCAGTGAAGCTAAACTCCTTTCCCTTATCATCTTTAAAAACAAGTTTTCTTTCGCCACATAATAAGCTAGCTAAATGATGGCCTAGCCAATCAATTCCAAAATTGACATCAAAGTCTGCCATCTCGAGTTGAACCAGATTTGCTTCTAGGTTTCGCCCCTCAATACTAATTGAACACGGCCCATAGCATTCATCCAACGCCACTTCTACTCCCAACGGAGAGCGAATTATCAAGCTTGGGGTTAAGGACTTGACAAGTAATTCCATTTGCTTCCCAAAAGACATAGAAACAAAGAAGTGTGTAGCCCCAGAGTCTAAGTGTACTCTGGCGGGTACACCAACTATATCTACAGTTCCAGTAACCACATCAGGTGATGCGGCTGCCTCTTTAATGGTGACTGCAAATATCTTCCCTTGCTGTTGCAGTTGCTTTCTAGGTAGAATACATGTCTTTGTATAATGGCCCAATTGCTGGCAGTTGAAACATTTGACGTTTGGGTTTTGTCCAACTACCTGTGATTGTGGTGGTGCAGTAGTATTCCTTGCTGGCACCATAGCAGACTGAGCCCTGTATGGGCAGAATGGTCTAGTGTTTCCTCCACCCGAAGTCTCAGTAGCAGGCCTCTTCAGTCCCCTGTTTTGAGCAAAGAAGCTGTCTCTTTGGTTTGATTTCATCACCCTAGCAATCTGCACAGCCTCGTTATACACTTTCTTCTCCAAACCCAAGACGTGCTCTCGGATACTTCCTCGCAATCTCATGGTGAACCTACGGGTCTTGGTTTCCTCCTCTTGCATGCTTGCTGGAGCGAAGAAAAAAAGCTCTTCATACCTATGCTGGTACACATCAACAGTCAACTAGGATTGTTGCAGGTTAAGGAATTCCTTCTCCATTTGATCATGAAAGCTCTTAGGAAAGTACTTATCAAAGAAGGCTCCCTTCAATATTTCCCAGGTGATCTGGGTATGCTTTGTCTCCAAATATGTCCGGGTAAAATTCCACCAGGCATTAGCATATTCCTTGAGCATGTGCGTAGCAAATAACACCTTCTCATCCTCCGTGCAAGTCATCAAACGAAAATTTTTCTCCATCTCAGCAACCCACTATGCAGGCCATAGTGGTTTTCCTGGTTTCCATGTGAAGGTAGGGGGTTTCAATTTCAAAAACCTATCCACTGCTCGGCTTAGGTCATTCTGCCCCTGTGCATTCGTTCCATACCATGGTGGTGAGTATGTTTATGGAGATTTGGGATGCCCAGCGTGAGATGAACCGTGACCTAGGGCGCCTCTTTCGCAGCCTCAGAGTCACGCAGGAGCAGGTACATTGGCTCAGGGTCGCTTATGAATGTGATTATGATATTGCTGACCCTATTCCTCCTATGCTCCCAACCCCATGATAGATCACTTAATTTTTCTCTCTACTCAGTATGATTTTTATTATAACAGGGTAACTGTCCGGTTTGTGGACTGTACCCTATGATACAATTAACTTTTACTCTTTGGATGTTTCATGTTTATACAATTTTCTTCTTACTTGTTATGAAAATTTATGATCATTCTGCTTGTCACTATGGTTTCCTCACTAGAGCATGTCTATTTATTAATTCACCTTTAGTATAGTACATTATGATCTTTAGTATTTAGTCTCAGGCATCAAACAAGAGCTTAAGGTGCATTTTTATTAAGGCTTTTAAATTTTTCCTATCTCAGTTCATTGACTCAGTCAAGTGCATGTATGGTCTGTTGGACAGAGCCTAAGAATTCTGATACCAAGTTGTCACACCTCAATTCCGACTGAACCAAAAGTGTGAGTGAACCGTTACTGAACCAACGATTCACACCAGGATCTCAATAAGACTATGTCCACTTATACAAACCATTGCACATAACCATAATCAGAATATAATAAAATACAAAGTAAGTCTTAAATTAAATGAACTGAGTACTTCTATTGATAAATAAATTATCCAATTATTCAAAACACCAGAACGTAAATAATTATCTTTACATCAATTGTAAATCCAACTGAAAATAAATAAAATATACAAATCCAATATCCTAGAGGTACACGTAGAAAGGGCACTAGCATGAAGCGTCATGCTCGTCCTCCCCTGCTTGCACTTCCAAGGCAGCAACACCTCCATATGCTGGAGAATCCATGTAATCCTCCACAGTGTAACTTGCATCAACATCTAAAAATAGTGTGTACATAAGGGTGAGCTCACAACTTAGTTCAGTAAGAAAATCAGACAATGCAACAAACAACATGCATGAGTAACATTCATATTATGGTCTGATTTTAAGTTTGCAATGTGTTATAGAAAGGATTGACGACCATCACACCTCTATACACGAGTGTGTGAAGCCGCCCAATGGATCAAACACCACTGTTGTCCCACATGCACCCACCATGGAATAGAGATAGAGCTAAAGCGTCCGGATCAAACACCGCTAATACTTCTCCTGATGCTCTATCCATACCAACACGTAAGCCCCTATTGGCGAGGGCTTGTAAACTGGGCTCGTAACTAACCAATCCTATATGTCATCACAGTAGACTCTATCCCAGCATAGCTTCCTACGGCATAGAGATAGAGCTAGAGTCTAATGGCCAGGCCGGAGACCACAGTGCCACTTTCTCCCCCTGATACCCTACTCGCACCAAGCATGCTAAGATAGAAACGATACAAAAATGTGCTAGGGTGAGGAATGATCCCAGACCCCAGGCCCTTCCCATTCCACACACCAACGAAAAAAATCACATGCCTAACAGTCACATCCTAGCATAGCGAGTATGCATGAACAATATAATAACTGAAAGTAAAGATGACATGCGAGTATGCACAAACACCATTCCATAGAATCATAATTATTAACAACGTTTTACTGTTATTAAGTTATTAAGGTTTAGGTCTGATTCCCTTACTTGACGCTTGTTTGATAACTTGCTCCGCGTCATAGAATCCAAACTCGCTATCACAAGGTCCTACACGATGTTAGGGTTGAATTAGAATAATTTATCTTAGGGTTACGTTGGTCGAAAAACCAACTGGGTCAAAACACTCCTCATAGTGCAGACCGGTCGCAGGTACTAGTCACAGGTACTAGTTGCGGCACTGTGGGGAAAGGTGCGACCGGTATGGTCGATCGGTCCCCACAGACCAGTCTCCGAGAGATACCGGTAGCAGTACCGGTCACATATGGTGCAACCGGTATGGTCGACCGGTATGCTTCCAGAAGACCATAAGCTCGGTTCTCGCCTTCCGTCGGTCATCCCCTATTGATTCTAGGGTTTCTCCTATACATTCTAGGTCTGAGCAATGAGTTATAGTTGTTTCATACTCCATTCAAGTCCTAGTTTCGATGATCCTCAACCTAGAACTCAAATTTAGGGTTTACCGACTGTATTAGGGTTTGACGGTAAATTCAAAGGTTTAGATCAATACCTCGCCTTGCATGATATTGGTCCATTCATGACTAACATTCTATAACGCTTAACTTAGAGGAAGGTTCAAGCACTTACCGTTGGTTCGCAAGTAGGGTATTCTTCGTCCAACGGCAACGACGGCTCCTCTCCCTCCTTCCTTAGCTTTCTCATTCTTTGATCTCTTTCTCCGTTCTACGGTTTGTGAGGATCAATGAAAGAGATTTAAGAACGTTTAGGGGTCCTTAAATAGACTAGGATTGAGTTTAGGAAGTCCCCTTACGCTAGGAAAGTCCTAGGGTTCGATATTTGGAAAGTGAGACCCGCAGAGATCCGATTCCGAATCTAAGCAGTTTGCCTGCGCAGACATACCGATCGACCGGTACCATCGACCAGTATGAAATAATTATCATACATAGATCCGTTTCGTACCTGGTTGTCATCCATTCGTCCCATCTGACACGGTGATGATTGAAAGACCTGTTACGACATTAATTAAAGGTTTAGATCGGGTTAATAGAATGCAGGTCTTACAATTTCCCACAAGCACAGTTAATTTTGGGGCAGTTTCAACGAACAACCCCGAATGTCGTGCAACTCGACTCTGTATAAAATTATGGGTACTCCCGCTATCGATCAAGACCTGGATCGGTGTTCCTTGGATGGAAGGAGTGAAGCGTAATGTTGTCGGTGAGTCGTGTCCTGCTAGTACATGGTAAGATAATTCGGGTGTGACCAGTGGATCAGAAGCAGTTACCACGCTGGACAATCCGATTCGACCAGAGGTTCTTTTTCACTACGATCATCATCGTCGGAAGCATATTCCAAGAGGAATAGTTGTCTAGAGTTACAACGATGGCCGGGGGCAAATCTCTCATCATAGTTATAGCAGAGGCCTTTCTCCCTTCGCTGTTGCATTTCTATTGGTGATAATCATTTGATTGGGATGCGTGGAGCTATTGGTGGCGCAGGTAAGGCTAGAACCGATGATGGTGCGGGAAGCAGGGGAGGGCATTGTAACTGTTGACGGGGCCAAGATCGTTTGGCTTTTACTAATTTAGCTTCCTGTAATCTGGCCAAACCTACGGCCTACGCCATGGTTGTGGGACGAAAAGCCAAGACCTCATTTCGGATTGTTGGTAGCAGGCCTGATATGAAGCAACTCAAAAGAAATTCTGTCGAGACCCCAGATTTGCGGTTTGTGAGCTGCTCAAAATGTGATTGATAGTCAGCTACTGTCATGGTTTGTCTTAATTTTGCCAAATAGCCTTGAGGATCGTCGTATTCTGATGAACTGAAGCGAATCTCCAAAGCCCTGGTGAAAGCTAACCAGGTGGTGAACTGTTTGTTTCGGTACATCCATCGAAACCACTACAGAGCAGGGCCATCCATATGGAAGGATGATGCCACTAGCCGTTGATCATCGGGGGTGCCGTGGTATTCGAAGAAACACTTTGCCTTGAAGATCCACCCTACCGGATCGATTCCATCAAATCTGGGGAAATCGAGGCGTATTGTTCTAGTTTGTATATGGGAAGCAGGGGTTGATGTTGAAACGGAGGCTGATGGAATATTTGGGGTGAAGAGTGCAGTGTTTGAAGGAGAATCGATGGTCGGAGAAGGGGATCTTATGGCCTGCTCGAGTTTACCTTCCATGGCGGTAACCTGAAGCACCAGATCCGTGAGGGCAGTCTACAAGGAATCGATGCGTGTACTTTTGGCCGTTGCAGTCTCACCTAACTTCTTCATAGCCTCATCCAAATGCCGTGATCGCGTGCCTTCCGCCATGGGAGCTCTCAACGAAAGCACCAGGATGATAGGGATTAACTTGGTTACTTCGAGGGTAACTGGGTCCTTAAGAAGAAAGAGGAGAAATGAGAATTGTATTATATCATATCCTTTCATTCAGTCTCAGTGTTGCTTTATATCTTTGTACATTCTCTCTCTCTCTCTAATCTCTATAACACCATTTGGTTATAACAACCTCATCCTATCCCTACACGTGTAAGCATCTCCCCTCTACAAAACCAAACGTAATCCTTTAGGTTGATGGGTCTCTGTCTAATTCGAGTACCCTTTCTGGCTGGAATAGTACTTTCTCCTCATGTAGCCACCTCAACATCTGATTTAATCGACACCTCAGCCTCCTCATGCTCCAGCTGGCCATTCATAACATCTTCTGATTGTAAGCAGGTTAGCTTGATACACTTAACACTTTCAATTTGCACGATTCAGCTCATGAGACATTTCCTGAATTTTCTCGTTCTTCTGGTCGGAGGTACACATTGGTAGTCGGAGGTGATGCTTGTCGGAGGTATTCACGGATGCTTTTAGCCAGACCAAATGAAGATGGAAATAGATCTGAACATTGGAAGTGAGAAAGGTACGGAGAATAAATTTGATATTTCAACCTTTACTCTTAAATCAGTCCAGGGGAAAATTGGGCTATAAAAGTTATAGTTAACACCGATAAATCAAGGGGTGTGGTTGTAATTATCACTAACTTTAGGATACTTGGTGCATTTAGGTCATACTCTAGTGGAGGTATGATAAATTTTCCCCAAAAAAGACTAACCTACCGTAGCTTGTTTTTGCTGATTGTTACAACAATAATGGGGTTTGTGGTATACTTGTAATTTTGAAGCATATTTTGCTCTTGTGACTTGTATTACGCCAAAAACTGGTTTTCTTTTATTTCCTCTCAAATTGTATTGGGGAAGATGAAATGAAACCAAGAAAGAAAAATAGTATTGTAAGATTTGTACTTAAATTTCCTGACTAATTTGGATTTTGTCTAATGACAAATCTTATCACTATATATAACATGGACTCGAAGCCAGCATAGTCCAATGAGGCTACCCATACTGTTACATTGTAAGTACACCCTATTGTAGAGTGTCACTCTTGGTTGTAATATGTACATGATCCATACGTCAAGGACCTTATGGCCAAGAAGACTGATAGGGCAAATGGGGAAAGTTAGGGAATACAAAACCCTGTAGTTTGTGCCCACCAACTGTAGCTACTGGATGCAGCTTGCAACTGGCAGCATCCGCCAATAAGCAAACCGAGCAGTGGATGCCACTTGGGTGATTTGGTGTCTGTTGAATACAACTTGTTTTGTTGTTATACGGCCGCAATATAACATGGACAGCCTAGCACGACTTTATGTGGACAATATAATACGATTTCATGGAGTTCCAGTCAGTATTTGATAGAAATCCTTGGTTCACGTCCAATTTTTGGGACGGTTTGTAGGAAGCTATGGGCACACAACTGAAGTTTAGTATACAGCCTTGCATCTTCAGACGGACGGTTAGTCTGAGAGAATCATTCAGACTTTGGAGGACATGCTGAGGGCATGTGTTATTGATCTAATGGGTAGTTGGGATCAATATCTTTCCCTCATAGAGTTTACATAACAACTACCAAGCCACCATAGGAATGGCTTTACACGAGGCACTATATGGCAAGAGATATCATACACCTTATACTGTGAAAACTTTTGTAAGAGAAGAATACTAGGGCTAGATATTATCCAAAAAACATGTGAGAAGGTTGAATTGATCTGGATAAGGATCAATGCTGCTCAGTCTAGGCAAAAGAGCTATGCTGGTGTGAGATTTAAGGACCTGGAGTTTGATGTAGGGGACAAAGTGATTCTCAAGGTGTTCCTATCAGAGGCATTAAGAGATTCGGGAAGAAGGGCAAGCTAAGCCCCAGGTATGTGGGCCCGTATGATATTCTGAAGAGGATCGGTGCAATATCATACTAGCTAGCGCGCACTCCACTAGTGTTGACAAATGTGCATGTCGTATTCCATGTGTCAACATTGTGGAAATATGTCTCGGACCCAAAAATCTGAGCTGCCACAGCTTGACATCGATTTATCCTACGAAGTAGAGCCTGAGGCAGTTCTTGACCAAAAGACACAAGAGCTTCCAAAATCGTACCGTCTCCTTCGTTAAAGTAAAATGGAGGAATCACCTAGAGCAGGCATTGGAAGGAAAAGAAGAGTTATTACTGTTTTACTCTGATTATGTGATTGTTATGTGGTGAGCCAATGTGATGTGGTGATATTGTGTCGAAATCTTGGCGGTAGATTGGAACGACAGTAAGTATCGTAGTCATAGCCTTGGTGTTTTTGAGAATAGGGTGTGACAATTATACTACATTGTCATTTGCATTTGTAAGTCATTTACTTATTTTCATGCTTCCGGTAATTGATTTTTGCTTAAAAATCTTAACTATGATTCTTGGGTTCAGGTATGTGTATATTATATCTGAGCAATGTAATTAATTATGTTGATGCAATTGATTAGCTAGCCATCCTTTAGTTGGATCCACATCCTCTCTTCTCAGAGGTTTGGGAGGAGGGGGACGCCCCTGTTGGATGGCCGACACGTGGGGCTCGGGTGAATCTGAGCCCTCCATCAGAACTAACACCGAGCCCTCCATCTCAGCTGACAACCCCTGTCGGCTCAGCTAGCCCCTCCTCCCGAACCTCTGGGAGGAGAGGATGTGAATCCCCTTTAGTTATCCTTTTGGGCTCAAGTCCTAATGACAGTTAGGTTTTAATTGTGTGATTTGATTACTGGGCTACTGCCAAGAAGAGTGATTTGATTATTTATCATTTTCTCAACCGAGAATTTTACCACATCAAATTGGATAGATAAATCTCAAGATCTGACAGTGTGTATTTTTAACTGAATCTGGGGAAATTTTCCTCGAGAATATAAGTTTTGCTTGGATTTAAGGCAAATCCTATCTAAGATCTGTTATGGTTCTTGATCTTCCCAATCATCTTTTGAGGTTCCTCATCTCCATCCATATATAGTATATAGCTTCGTTGCTTGTGAGTTTTGCCACCCTCACAACAAGCTCTACCCTTGAATGTGTTGTTGATCCATTTTCATTCCCTTTAGAACGTCACGAATTTTTTGACAAAAAAACCAATTTCAAAGGATAATTCACTTCCACACAGAGCTAGCGAAGGGGCAATCGAAGAAATTAAAGATGGAGTGCACCCAGGGAAGCACACCAACATACCAATCAAATAGAAAACTCAATAACATAAAATGGGTGTTCCCTGAGTTGAAAAAAGAATCCACAAATTTATTTGTCTTCAAGACGATCAAAGGCCTTTGACAACTAGAACTTCTTCTCAGATAGGAAGCCAAAACATTTTCATAAAGCTCAAACGCTTTACTCAGTTTTTCATCTCATAGAGAATGAAACGCTTCAAGGGAGGAGACGAAAAGACCTCTCGCTGATCAAGAGAAACTCATTGGCATGGATGGATCAATACAATCCAAATTCCCTCCATCTCAACTCTCAAAAACTGACCCGCAACCCATTGGTGATCCATTGCTCAAAAGCAATCCCAAAGAGGATTACTCCTCTACATGAATATATTTTAACAAATCATTTCCAGTTAACATAAAGAAATAAAAGTAAACTTAACAGTAAATAGCTTGTAAATTGAGATCAGGTCTTGGGAGGTTTTCTAGTCATCACTCAAATGGCTTGTGGAAGGCTGTTCTTTAGCCCCTTCTTCCTGAACTTCTTTTTGGATTTCAACCTTCTCTTTCATAATTAATGGTTCAGTTACAATGGCCTCATCATCGGAGATCGGCTGCTGCCGTTCTTGGATTCCGTCCTTCCCTGTCATAATTAATGGTTTAGTTACGATGGTCTCATCATCGGAGATCGACTGCGGTTCTTGGATTCCGAACTCCTCAGTCAGAATTAATGGCTCAGTTACAATGGCGTCATCATCATCGGAGATTGAGTGCTGTTCTTGGATCCCAACATTATCCTTCGTAATCAATGGTTCACTTACCATATCCTCATCATCGGAGATCGGCTGCTGTTCTTGGATTTGAATATTCTGTGTCAGAATTAATGGTTCAGTTACAATGGCCTCATCATCATCGGACATCGGCTGCAGTTCTTGGATTCCAACCTCCTCAGTCAGAATTAATGGCTCAGTTACAATGGCCTCATCATCATCGGAGATTGACTGCTGTTCTTGGATTCCAACATTATCCTTCATAATTAATGGTTCAGTTGCCAAATCCTCATCATCGAAGATCGGCTGCTGTTCTTGGATTTGAATATTCTCTGTCATAATTAATGGTTCAGTTACAATGGCCTCATCATTGGAGATCGGCTGAAGTTCTTGGATTCCAACATTTTCAATCATAATTAATGAGTCAGTTACAATGGTCTCATCATCGTAGATGGACTGCGGTTCTTGGATTCTAAACTTTTCAGTCATAACTAATGGTTCAGTTACAATGGCTTCATCATCGGAGATTGGCTGCTGTTCTTGGATTTCAACCTTTTCAGTCATAACTAATGGTTCAGTTACAATGGCTTCATCATCGGAGATTGGCTGCCATTCATGGATTCCAACCTTCTCAGTCATAAGTAAGGTCTCATCATCGGAGATGGACTGCCGTTTTTGGATTCCAAACTTTTCAATCATAACTAATGGTTCAGTTACAATGGCCTCATCATCGGAGATTGGTTGCAGTTCTTGGATTCCGACCTTCTCAGTCATAATTAAGGTCTCATCGTCGGAGATGGACTGCGGTTCTTGGATTCCAAACTTTCCAGTCATAATTATTGGTTCAGTTACACTGGCCTCATCATTGGAGATTGGCTGCCATTCATGGATTCCAAACTTCTCAGTCATAACTAATGGTTCAGTTACAATGGCCTCATCATCGGAGATTGTCTGCCGGTCTTGGATTACACCCTTCTCTTTCATAATTAATGGTTCAGTTACAATGGCCTCATCATGGGTCGGCTGCTGTTCTTGGACGCTTGTGTTTTCAGACTCATCAACTACTAGACGGTTGGGATTCAGCCAACATTCATGTGTCAGGTATGGACTGAATACAGCGACGACTCCTGCAGATGCCCTCGCAAGAGAAGATTTGAATCCTAATTTCTTCCTCTCTGAATACCAGAAAAGAGCTGGGAGCAGTGCAAGAAAGAAGAAACCACTTAGTGCGACTGTCATGAGTATTACTCCAGCTGTTTGGGACAGAATGGGTGATGGTGGAGGTATTGGAGATGGTGATGGTGGAACATAGAATGGTGATGGCGGAGAAAGAGGCGCAGGTGGCGGCGATGGTGGTGGCAATGGTGGTTGGTAGCAATACGCTGGGAAAGGACCAACGGGACACATAATTAGGAGTTTGAAGTATGGGAAGCGGGGTGTGTTCTGTGTTGTTGAGTATCTAATTAAACTGGGAGCGCCTGCAATGAAGGAATTAAGGAAAAATATCTACCACACCCCTTGTAGGTTATTGTAATCTCACCTACCCGTCATCGTTTGCAATAATATCCCTAAGACCCCCTATTTTTGAAAAGCTGTATCCATCAGACCCCCTCCTTTAAGATATGTCCATCAATTGATGACATGTCACCATTTTAATTTAATAAATGACAGAACTACCCTTCTCTTTTAATTTTATAGAACTTAAAACCTTTTTCTTTTTTTCTTCTTCTTCGTCGACAGATTCTCATGAGTTGGATATGGCCAGAACCCGATTGCGAGCCAGAGAAACAGTGATATCAAAAGAGATTTCTCCGGCTCGCAGTCGGGTTCTGGCCATATCCAACTCATGAGAATCTGTCGATGAAGAAGAAGAAAAAAAGAAAAAGGTTTTAAGTTCTATAAAATTAAAAGAGAAGGGTAGTTCTGTCATTTATTAAATTAAAATGGTGACATGTCATCAATTGAGGGACATATCTTAAAGGAGGGGGTCTGATGGATACAGCTTTTCAAAAGTAGGGGGTCTTAGGGATATTATTGCAAACGATGGCGGGTGGGTGAGATTACGATAACCTACAAGGGGTGTGGTAGATATTTTCCCAGAAATTAATTTAGTGGGAATTGTATGTGGGGTTCACGTTCCAGGTATTAACTTTTCCCATTGGAACGGGAATTAATTTGTTGAGTATCTTTTATGTGCGCTCGGCTTGGATGAAGGATTCAGATTCATCTGAATTTCACTTGTCCGCCATCCAAAGAGGGCATCCCCCTTCTTTCCAAATCTTTGAGAGAGAAAGGATTTGAATCCAAATTAATTTACTGGGAATGTGGGGTTCACGTTCCAAAAACAGAACCTAACCATTTTTTAATTGCAAACAATAAATTAAATATTCTTACAAAAAAAATAAAAATAAAAAATAAAAAATTTAAAAAAATAAAAATAAAATTTAAAAAATTTAAAAAAATTAAAATACAGGCAAGGCTATAAATGTTGATTTTTGAGATTTTTAAAAAAAATATTTTTTAAAGATTTCAATTGGGTGAGGTTTTATGCAAGGCCGTGCTTTTCATTGTCTTGGGAGAGTGTGACATTGTGTAATACCAAACTTATCTATTCGGACAAAATGTTAGATGCACGATAATATATATATATATATATATATATATATATATATATATATATATGTGTGTGTGTGTGTGTGTGTGTGTGTGTGTGTGTGTGTGTGTTAGATGCACGACAATATATGTGTGTGTGTCAAAATGTTAGATGCACGACAATATATGTGTGTGTGTGTTAATCTTGTTTAAAAAGCAAACTTTTTATATAATTCTTTATTAAAAACCTTCGTTTTCTTTTTATATAATTTTCTATTAAAAACCTTCGTTTTTAGGTTGTGAGTATGTCAGAATGAACAATTTCATATAGTAAATATAAACGATGGATCTATATGATACATGATCCCACAATCATCGTCACATGTCAACTTAAATTTTTTATTTTTTTTTGGGTAAATAAAGTCAACTTAACATTTATAAAATAAGAAAGGAAAAGAATTAAACAAACCTAATTGTGACAACAAAATGGGGTATGCTTGTAATTTTAAAGCATATTTTGCTCCTGTAACATGCTTCCATCAAGTCAAAACTTTAGTGGCCACATGGGTGTAGGGTGGTGATATAGCACATGGACGGTGGATCCATCCACTTGTATCTAAATCTGTTATCATGGTCTCATGAAATTAATAGTTTAGTTTTCAAGGGCTTTGGGGGAGAGAATAGCTTCACTTGCATGTACTTGTATGTTCCAAGGGATTCTATTATAAAAGATTCTTTCACTAGATATAATGGCGTTTGATTCCGACCAACTTCAAATTTCCCATATATTATACTAAGATGACATAAAGTAAGATTCCAAATCATTTAACACCTGAGAAGTGTCATTGGAAAACCCATTATTTATTGTTATAACACATGATAAAACGTGGATCTTCTACATAAGCAACAAAGAGCTCTTGATGAAGAGAATGGTCAATCCAATGGCATATGCCATATAGTGAACCTTCTGCCCAAGGAGAAGCTCTCATTTCAAAGTGTAGCCTGAGCGCTTTCGATCTGTGCACTTTACCCCAGATGACACCTGATCTTGTCATTAGGTTCCCTCACGTAGTCTTTTTGGTTCCCCGAGCTTAGTCTTTACTTGATGTTGTAATCTGAGCTCCACCTTTTGTGACCTAGTTGTGTTGGGGTTTTGCTCTTGTTTTGTCTCTTTTTTTTTTTTAATTGCTCTTATCTTTTGATAAACTAACTTGTTCTTGTTCTCTACTCTAGATTTAATAAATTATCTATTTGAAAAAAAAAAAAAAAAAACCTCTTGGTCTCAAGTCTCTATGGATAAAGCTGATGAACAAGGTTAACGAGGATGAAGAAATTATACATGAAACATCTCTCTTAGTCTCTTGAAATGGGCCAATACCTTGCCATGATCAGGGAGGTTCTCTTTGATCACAGGGACTGGCATGAAATTCTCAGCCCATGCATGCAGTCTAGGTAAGTTATGTTCCTCTACCAACTTCACCCCTACAACCTCTTCCATCACTCTCATCCAGTAACCAATCCACCCGAAGGCCAAATCTGTCAATCCAATGGCATGGCACCAAAAAATCCTTCTCTCCAAAAGCATGTTCTTCTAAGGTTTTCAGGGCTTCCAAGCATTCCTTTATTGCCTTCTTCTGTTCTTCCCCAGTGGTATGAAAGAATGCGAAGAACATCAGAGTCTGCATGAATTAATGAGTGAAATTAGAAAATAATCGGACATCCAAGCCCATTTTTTTTTTTTTTTTTTTTTTTTTTTTTTTTTTGGGGTAAAACATTTGATGGAAAATTTAGTAACATATAGATGAGTACATCTGAATGTAACCAAACTGAATACAACCCTTGTTCATTTCCTTGCCTTATCCCTCTTTTACTCGCTCCCTAACCATTCAGTAGCAAATTGAAAATTAAGCCACAGTGGGGACAAAAGGTCAAAGTTAAGTATTCTCTCTTTTGTGAAACTTGAAAGTAATATGGGAATAGAATACTGTTTGATAAAACTGATTCAATCTCTTTCTCTTAATAAAATTGGACCGAATCCCTTTGGAATTAGGAACTGGCTGTTCCAGTCACTACAAGAATATTGTTCAATAAATGCCGCCATAGATCAAATAAACACCAGTGAAAACATTCATCAGCATTTCCTCATACGCGGCAAATGTGCCATTAAAAGTACAGTCGACATTGACCTCTGCCAAACTGCAGCCATTGACCCATATTCTTATAGTGAGAGCAACTCCAATTGCATTCCATATGCCCATATACCTGCCACATTGACTCCCAAAAATTGTAATAAAATTATTCAAAGAACGATTTCGTTAGTGGTAAAAAGTTTTTATCCCCAAAATCAAAGAGGAAAACAAAGAATTGAAGTATTGAAGTGGAGAAGAGTCAATATTCCACTACATAGTCCTAAATACCATGAGCTCCATGGCTTGATTCTCAAATTATACTAATTTTATTCAAATGAAGATTTTCTTTTGGGTAAAAATTAAGTTTGTAGGCTTGTAGTCCAAAAATCAAAGATGAAAACAAAGAATTGATTTTTTTTTTCTTTTTGGTAAACACAAAGAATTGAAGTTCACATGTAGAAAAAAGAACTTAGGGGAGTGACTCTTCCCTACAAAACACATAAAAATCTATTCAATTTAAGAACTAGAAACCGTCTTGGAACTGATCTACCAAAACCGAAACCGACATGTACCGTTACTAAATGGGACAGTTCTGAGACCTTATTTTGGGGCCTATTATTGTTAAATGGGATGGGATGGTTTTGAGACTAGTTACCCAACAAGTCTAGAATCTATAACCCAATAAGAACCGGTTAGAACCGGAACATAATTGGTTGGAACTGCTAGCGTTTGAGTTTGAACGAAACTCTCACTGTAACCGTGTAGAGGTGGGATGCTTGTAATATTTTTATATTCTCACATGTGATTACAACGATAAAGTCCTGTTCTATCACTCAACCTATACTTAAGCCTAATACGTTTGAGAATTTTACAAGTGTACAACTTTACGTAATAGAAGCGCCATTTCTGCATGAGGATATTCTGTCAATATCCTTATCTTGACTTTGTTTTGAATTCGATGCTTCACTATTCTCTCCTTGATTCTTCATATTTGTTGTTGAGTTATTATGCGTGATACACCCCCTCAAGCTGATGTTAGCTTGTCCCGCATAGTCCAATACCTTGTGATGGCGATAGGCTTGGTCATTATATCTGCTGTTTGATATGTGGTGTTAAGATATCGCACATCCAACTGCTTTTTGAATACCAGATCTCGTACAAAATGATTATCGATCTGCACTTGTTTTGTGTGTGCATGCAAGACAGTGCCAAATACGTTGCTCTAATGTTATCACACAGTATTGTTGGTGGATCATTGGGTAGACTACAGAGTTCGTGTAGAAGATGCTGAATCCATGGAAGCTCGGAAGCTGTATTTGCTGACCCTTTGTACTCAGCCTCAGTGCTTGACTTAGCCACCATTGGTTGCTTCCTTGAGCTCCACTGTGCCAAATTTGGACCAAAGTAAATAGTCTCCACTTATTGATTTTCTATCATGTAGGTATCCTGCCCCATCTGCATCTGTGTACCCACTGGGCTGAAGCTTGCGTAGCAAGTGGAGACTAATACCATAGGATAGAGTTCCCTTGATATAGCGAAATATTCTTTTTATAACCATCCAATGAGCAACTGTTGGATTGTGCATGAATTGATAGATTTTACTAACAGAGTATGTTAAGTCTAGTCGTGTCAATGTTAGGTACTACAAAGCCCTAACAATACTACGATATAGGATTGGATCAAAAAATAATTCACTTTCACCTTTATGTAGTTTGTTGGTCGACGCTGCCATTGGAGTGGAGCACAGCTTGACATCCTTCAAATCAGTCCAATTTAACAGTGAGATGGCATACTTTGTTTGATTCAAATGGAACACTATTGAATCGAAGTTAGTTGAAATACCAAGAAAGTAGCTTAGGCTACCAAGGTCCTTGATAGCAAATTCCACAGCTTAGGCTACCAAGATCCTTGATAGCAAATTCCACATCGAGTTTGCTAGTTAATGATTTTAGGAATCGAGGATCATTCCCAGTGATGTTCAGGTCATCCACATAAATTAGTACCGAATTCGATTTCTATGCTTGAAAATGAATAAGAGGATGAATCCGACCTTGAACCTTGAAACCCAAGCTTGATGAGATAAGCACTAAGGTGGTGATACCAAGCTCTTGGAGCTTGCTTAAGAACGTAAAGGGCCTTCTTCATATAACAAACATGATTGGGATGTCGATCATCAACGAAGCCATGTGGTTGTTGCATAAACACTTGTTCATTGAGAGTACCATGTAGAAATGCATATTGTACATCCAATTGACGGACTGGCCATGCGAAAGTGGCTTCCAAAGAGAAGACCATGCGAATCGTTGTAGGTTTTATAATTGGGCTAAAGGTTTCATCATAGTCAAATCCATATTGTTGTGTAAACCCACATGCGGTCAGGCGAGCCTTGTACCTTTCTAAAGAGCCATCAGACTTTGCTTTTATCCATCCATTTGCAACTCACCACGTTTATAGAAGACTCATATGGTATTAATTCCCAAGTACCATTGCGAACCAGTGCATTAAATTCTGATGCCATATTTTCATGCCAACAAGGATCTTTACTGGCACTGGAAAAAACATGTTGGTTCACTTGGTATAGTGACTGTGTTTAGGCATGTGCAAACCAGATGAACAGCTGAATGTAAGGCCCGTGGTTTGTATATATTACTCTTTGAACGAGTCTACATTGGATGCTGTGAGGTGGTAGGGGCCGGTTCAACAGATGGAGGGGCTGAGATGGGCCACTTACTGGTGGATGTGGCTCCACAGAGTCATGATTCTCTAATGGGGCTGATTGTGATGGTGATGTAGTAGACAATGGATTGTGCACCCCCTCACTTTGAGCTTCGTTAAGCTATGTACTTGTTACACCGGTTGGTTAGGAAGAGGTAATCGAGGTAAAATAACTGGTCGATGGTGAAGTACAGGTGATCGACTGAATTCTCCATAAATGGGAACAGTGTCTCATTAAAGATCACATTTCGAGCCACATACATTCTTCCGGTCTCATAATGCAAGCATAGATAGCCTTTATGTTGAGGTGAATATCCAAGAAAAACATATAATAGTGATATTCTGTCCAACATATTTTGTCGGTAGGGACAAAGGCATGGGTAACAAGCACATCCAAATACCCTCATGGATGAGTAATCAGGGATTTTTTGAAATAGTTTTTCGTATGGTAAAATATTCCCAATTAATTACCTTAGATGGTATTCGATTGAGTAGGTAAACCGATGTAGCAAAGGCCTTGTCCCAGTATGATCGAGGTATGTGAACTCGATGCATTATTATAAGGTCACAATCCATTATGTGATGATGTTTTCTTTCTAGAATACCATTTTGTTGGTGTGTATGTGGATGAGAAAATTGATGTAGAATCCCCTTAGCTTGTAAATAGCTTCTGAATTTTAGGAATTCACCCCGTCCATCAAATTGTAGGCACTTGAGCTTAGTGTTAAACTGCCGTTCCACCTGTAATTGAAATGCAACAAAGGTAGACAAAACTTCTGACTTTGCTATTAGTGGTAACAACCATGTGTATCTGTTAAAATCATCTAAAAATACAATGTAATAACGGTAACCAAAATTAGAATAAACTGGAGCAGGTCCTCATAGGTTTGAATAAATTTTTTCCAATGGTGCATTATAACGAGATGAGCTATGGGGATAAGGAAGACTGAGATTTTCCTAACTGACATGGTTCACAAAATGAAAATTTTGAAGAAGCTGAAACTGATAGCGAAAGCTTGGAAATGATGGAGGAAATCAGTTGTTGTGTCGGGTGTCCCACACGGTCATGCCACACCATAAGAGAAACATGCTCACCAACACTGGCTAAAAAAGAACACGATTTGGAAGGAGAGTTGACCGGATGGGGATTGTCATTGATTGCACCATTGAGAACATAAATTCCATCGTTATTCTGGCAGTGGAGTAGGAGCCTCCCCAATGATATATCTTTAACACAACAAAAACGAGGGTGAAACTAAAAATAACAGTTTTTATCATGGGTAAACTGAGAGACAGATAAGAGATTTTTAATTATTATTGGAACATGATAAAGATTTTCAAGAGTAAAAGAATGAGTGGGAGTAGAGGAAATAGATGAACTAGTGTGGGAAATTTACAAACCTGTTCCATTGGTCACGTGAACCTGTTCATTGCCATTATAGGGAATGGACAGTGACAAATTCGAGAGATCAGAAGTTAGGTGATGTGTGGTTCCCGAATTTGGGTACCACGAGGAATCATAGGAAGAGGAGGAAGGTCCCGCATACATTGCATTTGGAGAATTACCATACTATGGTGGTGGTGGCATCTGAGGTTGCACATTAGTCTAATTGAACCTTTGATAGAAGTGAAAAGCTGAATGACCTGTTTTGCTGCATACCTGGCAGACAACTCTTTGCCTATTGTTTGAAGAGTCATAAGAAAATCACCCACGGCCTCGGTGAGCCATAGGTGGATCTGAAGAAGGAACTTTGGTGGCCAAATTGGTAGTTGGTGATGGAATCACTGGATCACGAGATCGTGTCTGCAGGATCACCTCATGATTGGATAGAATACCCAAAAAGTCATCAAGTTCAATAGGATCTAGAAGAGATGTAATTGAGGTTACTAATCCGTCATATTCAGGACCGAGCCCACTGAGAATGCTCAGTACCATTTGGGAGTCCAATACTGGTTTGAGAATGTAAGATGATCTCCAAGGTTCTTTGCTTTTTGAATAAATTCTCCCATGGACATAGTACCTTTCTTCAAAGATCTCAATTGGAATTCAAGCTACATAATGCGTGCTTGTGAGGTGGAAGCATAATTCTTATCTAAGGTAGACCAGATAGCATGAGAAGTAATCCAACCACCAAAGCAAAACCAATTCTGTTGACACCCTGTCCAGTCAGTGCAGTTAGTGTTGTCATTGTTGGCAACCCAAGCAGAGAAAGTGATTTGGAGGAGAGAGAGTATCTGTAGGACTCTCCGGTCGGTCAAGCGACCAAAGAGAATGAAGCTTAATTGATGAAAAAGTCCATCCGAAGTGGAGAGAAAGAAGAGAGAGAAAGAAAAAAATGGAAGAGAGAGAAAGAGGAGAGAGAATGGGTGGGGACCAGGTGGGTCCCACCTTGGGTGGCCGGCCAAGATGGCGGCCGGCCCGGGCCAGCGAGGCGAAGCCCGCGGCACCGGGCCAGCGGGCCTTGCCCGGCATGCCGGGGCCATGCCACAAGCAAGCCAGGCCAGGGCCCGCCACAGCGGGGCCACGCGGCGGCACCCCCCCGCGCAAGGCCATGCCGGCGCGGCAAGCCAGCGCTGCCGCGGCGCAAAGGCATGCCAGCGCGCAAGGCTTGCTCGGCAGCACCGCGCAGCAGAGCCCGCGACGCACGCCAGCAAGCCGGCGCCGCTCGCGCGCGGCAAGCCGGCGCCCGCGCGCACGCAGCAAGCCAGCGGCTGCGCGCATGCGGCCGGGGCGAGGCATGCACGCAGCCTGTTCGACCAAATGCCGCAATGAAGAAGAAATCTCGGACCCTACTGGAATCGGCTTCTCGTAGGTGATACTCACCGGTTCTGAGAGGCCATTTCCAAAATTGTTAAGGGCATTTTGGTCATTTTAAAAGGAGAAAATTCTATATTGATGGCTCGGATCGAGCCACGTCAATAAGATTCGAAATCGACAATCCTCAAAAAAGGCGGGCTATGGTGTGTTGCAAGATTCGCGTCCGGATGCTTGCGCGAGCCTTCTC
>CM053275.1:16620857-16638516 GCA_028583415.1 Protea cynaroides
CTGTTCGACCAAATGCCGCAATGAAGAAGAAATCTCGGACCCTACTGGAATCGGCTTCTCTGTAGGTGATACTCACCGGTTACAGAGGCCATTTCTGAAATTGTTAAGGGCATTTTGGTCCTTTTAAAAAGGAGAAAATTCTATATTGATGGCTCAGATCGAGCCACGTCAGCAAGATTCCAAATCGACAATCCTCAAAAAGGCGGGCTATGGTGTATTGCAAGATTCGCGTCCAGATGCTTGCGTGAGCCTTCTCATTGGCTGGAGGCATCGTATAACGGTGTATCGTGTTGCACGGAATACAATCCGTGATTCGGTGGAGCGCATGCATGATGCACATGCGCAAAAGATGCACATCTGATGGATCTCGTAGACTCCGATCGCGCCTGACGCGATGAGGCCGATCGGAGGGCCTAGAGAAGATCCCGCCAACTCTTGACCGATCCAACGGTCAAAAGACGAAGATACTCTCTCCGCCAATCGAGAAGGCGACAACGACGTGCGTTGCGTCGAATCGCGGCGTCGCTATGGTGCGTCGCGGCGCACCGAATCAAGGCCGGAGATTCCATTTGGAATAATCTCACTGGCCGAACTTCTTTTGGCCATATCTTGGCCGTCCGAGCTCCGATTGAGGCGATTCAAAACTCACGGCTTTCTCTCTCCGAGTAGAACCTGTTGGAACGAAGAAATCAAGGGTTTGAAAGATAGAGCTGCGGGTTTTGGGGGAAATGGTGCTTTGGAGCTTTCTTTGAAGAACAAACCACTCTTCACCTTCTTCCTTCTGATACACATGGGTATTTGAGCAGTTTTGGAGTGAAGTGTGAGTATGAGTGACGTTTGATGTGACCGATGGTGTGCGAGATGCGTTAGAAGAAGGCCGAAGGTCCATTCCATTGACGAAGCGTATCTATCACTACTGGAGAGCTTGGAACATCCATTTGGTGAGAACTAATCTTACTGTGATCACGCCGGGAAGGTAATCACACACACAAATCCTACTTATTGTATCAGAGATATATGGGAAGGGTTTGTAATGATTTATGATATCCATTTTGTATAACCTGTCAAGTGGGTGCTTGACTGGAGTTGGGGTAGGTGCCTCGAGCACAGTTGTAGCTGTGAATGCGGTTGATGTTGTAGCATCAGGGTTGTAGGTGCAACCGTAGCATTTCTGTTGTGTATCGGGTATATACGAAACCCTGGTTAGGGTATTGCCCCGTGGAGTAGCCATCACAATGTGTGATTGGTGAACCACGTTATATTGTGTGTCCCATGCGTGTGATTGTGATTGTGGAATAGAAGTCCGTGTGCTGCAAGTCTGGGTGTACACACTTGGCAGACCAAGCCCCTGGTATGGATACCTGTGGGTGGGTGGTTGGTGTGTGCATGAAATGTGTTTGATAGATTGTCTGCGAGAGGGTCTCAAGAAATCAGCTCAAGGCAGCATAGCACAGTTTGATCAACAGCTCTTAGCAGCAGTGTTCATACCATCAGGGCAAATTGTTTAGTGAAAAAGTTTTTAGTGGCCACTGATTCACCCCCCCCCCCCTCTCAGTGTCAACCTGGGACTAACAAATTCTATTAAGGTAGAGAGGACACACATAAAAGCATCTGATCTTGTTGTTGCTAAGTCATATATGCTGGATTGGGTTCTAGAGTAGTTGTAGTTGATGTGGAACCAGTAAGAGCATATGCTGGATTGGGTTCTAGAGTAGTTGTAGTTGACATGGAACCAGTAGGAGCAAGTGTAGGGGATGGGCAAACAGAAGTGCCATCGATATATTTGAGATAATCCTGAAGTCAAAAGAGTGGGAGAAATTCTGCTTTCCAAATCAGATAATTACTTTTGTTGAGCTTTATCTGCAAGACATGAGACATATTGCTGCTGAATCCAAATGGAGTTGGAAGGGAAACGGTAGAAGATAATTCACTAGAAATCATTATGTTTGAGATAAACATACGGAGAGGAAAAAACAAAGATTAGAGAGTCTCCTAGATAGATGCATGCTAGAGTTTGAGTTTGAATGAAACTTTCACTATAATCGTATAGAGTTTGAATGTAATTACAACAATAAAGTCTTGTTCTATTACTCAACCAATACTTAAGCTTAATACATTTGAGAATTTTACATGTGTACAACTCTACATAATAGAAGCGCCAATTCTGCATGTTGGGGTAAAATAGTAACAGATTTAAATCAGACCATGGATGAAGAATCTATGACAGACCTTGTGGAGTGGGACACATGGCATACATCCAAGTTATTAAGTATACAGACAAGGTAGAGTCTTTTCTGATAGTAGTCGGGGGATGAAATCATGTTTGACCCTCTTCTGGGCAAACGGGCTATGATTAGACTGACTGATGGAGGTAGCTGGCCATTAAATGATATGCCATTAATGCTCATAAATACCGACAACCACCATAAATGCCAAGTAGGTGGATTTGCCCTGCCAGGTCACCATATCATAGATCGAATCGGCAAAAAAACAAGATTTATGCTCAATAAAAGAGAAAAGATAGCTATTGTTGTCAGAGGAAGTAGAGGACATGGATAGAAGGGGGATCGAAGAAGGTCGACTGGGGTCATAGAAGGTTGACAAGACATCCAGCACCACCCTAGAGGGTCGTAGTCGCCTAGACCTACTATTCTCCAGTTGACAGACGATGGAGATGGTGGTAGGTGGGGAGAAGCTTGTCTTGGAAGCTTCAACTTGAGCCTATAAATAGTAAAAGATTATAGATTGCAAAGGATCCAAAATTTCCTACAAAAAAGAGTGTATCCACCTTCAGGTATCACTTTGAAAAAGTTCATCTTGCATAATCCTAGTTCAACCCATTGTCCAATCCCCATTTTTCTAGAGAGAAATAGGTTGTTGAAGCTCCCGTATCTTAGGGAACACCCTCTTTAAGGAGTTCTAGTGTTTCACTAAGAGCTCCATTCTGCTTGTCTTTGAGATCTATTAACTTTAGCATCGAAGTGGCCCCGGGGTAAATCCCGCCCACTTTACTGTCTTGTTCGTGTTGCAACTACGTGGCCTGAGCTGGAGAACTGAACCGAATCCATCGACAATAGATTGGCGCCCACCGTGGGGCCTTGACATACTTTACTTTTAAAACCTTCCTTATTTTCTCTATTTACCTAAAGAACCCATTCCAGAAGCCCCACACTTTTCCTCCCTTTACACCTTTCATATTCCTAAATTAACCCATACATCCTACCCATGGCTCCAACTGGGAGAGCCGAAAGCTCTTATAACCTTAGGGAAACTCAGACCCATTGTACAGAGGCAAATGTATGCCAAGAGCGTGTTGATATTTCCATCGTTCCAAACCCACCTGACATCCATCCTGAAGGTCAATCTGAAGAGGGAGTAGGCGGTCCTAACCATGACCCCTCCCAATATGTTACCAGAGCCTAGTTCGACCAACTTGCTTAACAGCTGGCCACCTTGACGGATTTGTTACAACAACGACCTGCGAGTGTGTCGATAGCCTCGATTTTACCCGTGGATATCCCTGAAGTCCCTCAAAGGTCCCTGCATTCTAGGCGTTCTGTTCCTCGGGAAGCATCCCCCAGCCCAATGTGGGCCAATCCTTCAGTAGATTCGTATTGTAGTAAGGGTCAAAACGACTACTATGGAGAATCCCATTTTCAGTATATTCCAGAATACGACCCCACTGAAGTAGTCGAGAGTAGCCATGTGTCCCCTGCAGTCTTTAGAAGATCATCTATCTCTGGCCGATTGGGGTCGAGAAACGAAAATCGAAGGGCCCGAGGCAGAATGTACACAAAACAGGACATGGCCCAGGAGGCTCAAAGGAGGGTCGACGAGGCCAGACGTGCTAGAGAGGACGCTAAAGCGAGGGTCGATGCGGCAAGAAGGCCCTGGAAGATACTCAACTTAGGGTCAAAGAGGTCAGGCGTGTCCAGGAAAAAGCCCAAGCAAGGGTCGATGCGGCCTGAGAAGAAAGGGCGACAACGATCCCTTTAGTTATAGTAGTCCCACCAATCATCCCAGTAGTAGCCACTCTGTCAGCTAGAAGCATCCCAACTACTGATGAAAATACGGCCAGGCTGGAACGCTTGGTGAAATATCTGATGGATCGAGTTCAACATGTGGAGAGGGGAGTCGATTCTGAGGCCCTCTAGGATTACGTCACGGAGACCGCCCTGACAGATGAAGTCATGAACCATTCTCTTCTTCTTAATTTTGCATTACCAAATGTGAGATGGTCCGATGGAAAGACAGATTTGGAGAAACATCTTGACAACTTCAAAGTGGGGATGGTCATCTACGGCCATCACGAAACCCTTTGTTGCAGGGCTTTCCCATCCATACTGAGGGATGCCGGAAGGACGTGGTTCAATAATCTATCCTCCAAATCTGTGGGGACCTTCAAGGAGCTGAGTAGTTTATTCCTCTCCCATTTCCAGGGGAGTTGAACATAGAAAAAAAATATGTCCCACCTGATGGCGATCAAGCAGGGTGAAAAGGAGCCACTTTAATTGTTTATAACTCATTTTCTAGGGATGACCGGAGAAATTAAGGATCTGTAGCCTGACGTGGTGGTATCGACCTTGTCAAAAACCTATCTCGACCTCCAGTTAGTATTCTCTCTCAACAAGAAGCGTCCCAGAACACATGCTGAAATCTTCTGTAGATGTGAACGATATGCGTCGGGAGCAGAACCTGTGGCAAAGCTACCGGGACGTGTAAACAATGCCCCTGCAAGCGGGGAAAAGAAAAAGAATGACACCTCAGAGAAAGCTGCTAAGGAAGGAGAAGCAAGCAAGAAATCAAAGATGGCCAAAGAACTATACCCAGCCCGCCCCTCACTAGAATACACCCCACTCAACCGTATTATGGTTGAGATTCTAAACATTATGCGAGGTGATACTCTACTGGTCCCTCCCCCAAAGATGATATCAAAGCCGGAGAAGCGCAACCATCAGTTATACTGTGCACATCACCAGGATCACGGACACGACACCAACTCATGCCAACATCTCAAAGGACTGGTCGAAGATTTAATCCAGCATAGACAATGGATAGAGTTCGTAGGACCACGGCTAGCACCACCCCCTATACCAGCGGCGGCACTCCCCCTGCAGCAGCACCAACAAGAAACGAAAGGATCGACAATCGGCCTCTTCCACCACCACGCTCACCCCTGAGGGGGTTAATGGGACAGGTCAACCTCCTTCCTTGAGGTGACCGGGAGATGATGAGAGGGTGAGTTGCTAAAGGGGTACGAACAGTTCGAGAAAAGAATCCCCCTAGGAGACTATTGGGCAAGGTGGGACTAGAGCAAGATCTTGGTCTGAGTGCTGATGAGTACGTGACCTTGAGCAAACAGGAATGCATGATAGTGGTAGTCTGGCCGGAGTGCATGCGGCGGGAAGTACTTTCAATCGTAATCGAACTCGTTGAGGATGAGTCGAACAAAGGAAAGAAGGTCAAAGGGAGAAGTGAAGATGCAAGGGGATCTTCCTCCAAGAAAATCAGGTATGAAGGGTACATTTACTTCGAAAATGATGATCTCATTAATGTGGTTACTCCCCATGAGGACCCCCTTATGATCAAAATGACGATTGGAGAAGAATGGGAAGTGAGCCGTATACTGGTTGACATCGGCAACTCTTGCAAGATACTCTACTACGACACTTTCCTGAGGTTGGGGTATAAGGATGAACAACTAAAGCCTATCTGGTACTCATTAGTGGGCTTTAATGGTGAGGGAGTACGAGTGAAGGGGGTGATTCAGCTAGACACCTGTCTAAGGGTCTACCATACAAGAGTATGTGTTAATATGAATGTATAGTAGTAGAGACTCGGTCCAGCCATAATGCAATCCTTGGTCGATTAGGACTTAACAAACTGCAGGCCTGTCTATCGACCTGTTATCTACTGATGAAGTTCCCAACTGATTAGGGGGTTGGATATTGCAAGGCCAACCAGTCCTTATTAAAGAGATGTCATGCTGCAACCTTGGCCGCTCTTGATGAAGATCAGCCGGTGCAAGTGATTTAGCTGGATGAATACATTGATGAATTTCCCATGGAGCGGACCACACCAGTCGAGGACCTCATCCCCATTCCATTCTCTGACGACCATTCAGAAAAGACTTTCCTGATCGGTTCAGCCCTTCCTGAAGAGCAGAAGAAAGAGCTCATCGAGTTCCTAAAGACGAATGTCGATGTGTTTGTCTACACTCCTGAAGACATGCCAAGTATTCTTCGATCAACCATGGAGCACCATCTGAAGATCGATCCTCATCATCGCCCAATCCGTCAGAAGAAAAGAGCAGTGTCCGCTAAAAAGAAAGTAATCATCGACCGTGAGGTCGAAAAGTTGTTGAAGACCGGAGTATCCGAAAAGTATACTATCTAGACTGGTTGGCCAATGTTGTATTGGTCCCCAAGTCTGACGACCGTTTGTGTGTTTGTACTGACTTTATAAATCATAATAAAGCATGCTCCAAAGATTCATATGCCCTGCCTTGAATAGATTAGCTCATAGATGCCATTGCCAGACATGAGCTGCTATCTTTTCTAGATGCTTACTCTGGGTATAACCAAATAAAAATGACTAAAGAAGACGAGGAGAACACTGCCTTCATCACTAGCAAGGGCACATACTGCTACACTGTGATGCCTTTCGGGCTCAAGAATGCAGGAGCAACTTACCAGAGGCTTGTCAATAAAGTGTTCGAGAAACAGATAGGGAGGAATATGGAAATATACGTTGATGATTTTCTAGTCAAGACAGCAAAAGCGCCTGACCATCTGAAAGATCTCAAGGAGGT
This sequence comes from Protea cynaroides, assembly GCA_028583415.1. Lineage (NCBI taxonomy): Eukaryota > Viridiplantae > Streptophyta > Magnoliopsida > Proteales > Proteaceae > Protea > Protea cynaroides. The sequence goes on from CM053275.1 coordinate 16,627,669, forward strand.
ATTCGAGGTGGTTTGGAGGAATTCCATGCACCTCAATCCCTCAAAGTGTGCCTTCAATGTGTAGTCTGAAAAGTTTCTTGGGTTTATGGTATCACAAAGAGGAATCGAGGCTAACCCAGCTAAGATCGAGGACATCCAAATTATGAAGTCCCTGATAACTTCGAAGCAAGTGTAAGTGCTCACAGGGCGGATCGCAGCGTTGGGAAGATTCATGTCAAGGTCTGGAGATAGATGCCTCCCATTTTTTAAGATGCTTAAGGGATCTAAAACCTTCGAATGGATGACAAAATGTGAGGAAGTGTTTCAGAGCCTAAAGAGTTACTTATCTTCTCCTCCATTGTTGGTGAAGTCGAAGACCGGGGATAACTTGCTACTCTATTTGGTAGTTTGCTCCTATGCGGTCAGTGGGGTGTTAATCAAGGAGATCGACAAGGTGCAACATCCTATTTATTACATCAACAAGGTGTTACTCAATGCTGAGACCAGGTATCGATCTATAAAAAAGTTGGCCTTAGCCTTGGTCACTACTGCCAGAAAACTTCACCTTATTTCCAATCTCACTCCATCACCATATTGACAAACCGACCCTTGAGTAAGTTCCTCTCTAAAGCAGATGTGTTGGGTCGAATGATCAACTAGGTAGTTGAGTTGGGAGAATTCGACCTCAAGTTTCAGCCTCGGACAACCATCAAAGCGCAAGCATTAATGGATTTCCTGATAGAGAGTACCCTGCCAGACGGAGAAGAAGAAGGGTCAAATACTAAAAGGGCACTTGAGAAGGCTAGGGTCAAGATTTTCTTGGGTCCCGAAGAACCTTCCTGGGTCATGTACATAGACGGAGCCTCAAATAAGGAAGAGGCTAGAGTAGGGATTGTCCTCATCAGCCCCGAGGGGTTCAAGGTACTAACATTAGTGTGATTTGGTTTCTCAACAACTAACAATGTGGCAGAGTATGAGGCCCTGGTTGCTGGACTTAAGCTAGCTAGGAAGCTTGCAGTGAAGCCCCTGTTGATTCATGGAGACTCTCAAGTGGTCGTACGACAAGTGATGGGGGTCTATAAAGCACGATAGGAGCGTTTGGCCAAATACTTGGACTTGGTGAAACAACTGATCGAGCCCCTTAAAAAGTTCTAGATGATTAGCATACCCAGAGACCAGAACAAGGAAGTAGATGCCCTTTCCTAGTTAGGGTCGGACGACCTCAGCAGTTTCGACATACCAGTATATGTGGAACATTTACCATAACTTAGCACTGACCCAGTGGCTAAAGTAATGCTCGTGGATATAGAACCTTGCTGGGTGGACCCCCTACTCACTTACTTGGGAGAGAATGTGCTGCCAGAAGACAAGAAGGAAGCTCGATGTATACAGGTCCAGGCAGGATCGTACGTTTTTCATGATAAGGTATTCTACAAGAAATCTCATACTCTACCTTTACTCTAGTGCATCCCCCTGTCGAGGGCAGGATATGTCATGGCAGAGGTACACGAGGGGATTTATGGAGCCCATCAGTGTGGATGCACCATGTGTTTCTAGATCATCAGAATAGGTTACCACTGATCCCATATGATGAAGGATTGTGTGAGGTTTACTAAGACCTGTAAACCATGCCAGAAGCATGCTACCATGTCCCACCACTCGTGTTCCCAATTGCAATCCCATCATCGATTCCCTTCGCTGTCTGGGGCATGGATATTTTTGGGGTCATTTCCACAAGCGAAAGGACAACTCCAATATATTTTGGTGGCGATTGACTACTTCACCAAATAGATTGAAGTGAAGGCAATGGAAAGAGTCATCGTTCCTAAAGCAGTGGAGTTCTTCAGACTCGATGTACTCTACAGGTATGGGATCCCGCAAGTATTAATTACTGATAATGGTCCACAGTTCTCAAGCTGGGTCTTTTGAAAGTTCTACTGTGACCATCGTATTGGTCACAGATTTGCATCAGTAGCACATCCGGAGGCTAATGGGCAGACGAAGATTACCAATCGAACCTTATTACATGCCTTGGCTCAAAGGGTGGAAGAGAAGAGGAAATTATGGGCTCAAGAGTTGCCTAGTGTAGTCTGGTCGTATCGAACTACAGAAAGAACCACTACTGGAGCCACTCCTTTCAAGCTTGCTTTCAGGTTAGAAGTTGTTATCCCAGTCGAAGTGGTGGAAAAAAACTATCGAGTGATGAACTTCAATGAAGATACCAACAAGGACATACTGCTCATGGACCTCGACCTTCTGGAAGATTTCCATGAAATTGTTCGACAACACATAGCAGCATACCAACAAAAAATAGCTAAATATTACAACTCCAGAGCCAAGGAGAATCTTTTTCAAGTCGGTGACTTGGTTTTATGCTCGACAGCTATGACTAAACCCACTCAACAAGGCAAACTAACTCCAAACTGGGAAGGGCCGTATCAGGTCGCAAAGGCTACCAGACCAGGGTCGTATCACCTGGAGACAGTAGGTGGATCTGCCATACCACGCACATGGCATTCTAAGAACCTCAAAAGATACTATGTGTAAGGCTTTTTTCTTATTCAATGAAAAACCCTTTCCAATCTAGAGTCCTCTCCATTCGAGCAAGTAGTCAAAGACTAAGCCCATTGACTTAAGGGGTAGTCTTTGACTTCGACTTGAAAAGAAAAGGCCTAAGGGTCTCGAAAAGAAAAGGCCTACCGATCTCGAAAGAAAAGGCCTAACGGTCGTGGAAAGAAAAGACCTACAAGTCTCGAAAAGAAATGTAAGACCCGTATCGAACTAACCGGTCTTACCACCTTGTACCAGGTCTACCTATCATGGTCGAGCCAAGTGGACCAAGTGCGTGAAGAAACCACAAGACCAGATATGAAATTTAACTCAAAAACAGTCAAATGTGAGTGTGTGGTCGCATGCCTAAACAGGTATGACCGACCCCACCTCAAAAGAGTCCAACCCATGACTTTTGGCCGTGGGGTCGGATGTTTTAAAAGGTAGGCTCGACGGATTCTGCGACCCCACCTCCGACCCTACGAACCCAGTCAGAACCGAAAATTAGGAAACCTTCCTAATCCAAAAGGGGTTCTTTCCTAAACTCATTAGGGCTTATTATGGAGGGTTTTCCTCTATAAATAGGACGTCCCTTAGCCTCTTTCACTCCTTTAGAACCCTAATTGAAAGTGACAGAAAGTGAAGAGAAGGAAGAGAAGGAAAATTGAAGAAGAAGACTAAGGAAGAGGAAGTTCAGAGAAACCTGTGAATCTCAGCAAACCTAAGGTATGAACCTAAAAACTACATGAATTGAGAGCCTAGAATAGTTTATGAGGAAGGTAGGATTAGGAGAAACCCAAATCCCCCATCCATGGATAAATTCTAAGAGAATCTATGGAGGAAATCATTGTTGACAATGGATGGTGAATAAAATTATGGTTTTGAGCCATTGAACAATCGTAGGAAGGACCGTGAAGATAAGCCAAAGGATTCAAACATGAAGGAATTGACTTAAGAGTGAAAGGTCGGCCATGACACGTGTGGTCGCACGTAGGGTCTCATGATGTCCGACCTCATGAGACCCACATGTCTGACCACATGCCCTCGGGAAGTTTCCAGGGAGGGTGTGGTCCCACGTAGGGTCGGAGTATGTTCGACCCCACCTGCGACCCTACACCCTGTGGTCACAGAAACTGAGACCCCAGGTGCTACCCTACCCTGCGACCCTACACCCTGTGGTCGCAGAAACTGAGACCCCAGGTGCTACCCCACCTGCGACCCCTTAGTTTCTGTTGGTTTAAATTAATGGAAATTAATTCTAATATAAAATCTATAATTTTGATAGGTTTCCAAGTGGTCTAAGAGTGAATTACAGAGCTTCAACAAGATCTATTATCGATCAAAGGTAAGGGAACAAGACCTAAACTAATTGGCTAATAATAAACTATTTTTATTTATTGAGTCCGATGTCATGAATGATTCTATGCTTGTATGTGTGTATTGTGCATTTCACATGTCATCTAATATTCCTGCTATTAATGTTCATGCATATTTAATGTTGTTTATTTATAACATGATGATGGTGGTGTTAGGAATAGGCACATGAATGTTTGTGTGTGGTTAGTGCACTTGATGAGAGTGGGGCATCAGGGGGAGGACGTGACACTGTGGTTCATCCTGGTCACCAGACTCTAGCCCTATCTCTACTCAAGTCTTGTCCACTAACATCGTTGTATCGCCATTACTTTAGCAGAACTATTACGTCGTAGGCATCAGGGGAGGTGGTCTCAGGCCGTGTAGTCTCTGACTCTGCCGGGGGGCCTTAGCTCTATCTCTATGGACGTATTGAGGGATGCTGGGGTGAGGTTTTGGATACACTGTTTGACATTATGATTGGTTAGTTGCGAGCCCAGTTTGTAACTACCTCCACCAATAATCCAACTGCAAACATGGCAGGACTACTTCCTACTCCACCAACATTTTCACATGAATGATATCCTGATACAGCGGCTACTCATCATGTGACACCCGACCTCAGCAATTTGCATGTCTCCAACAGATATAATGGTAAGGAATCATTACGGGTTGGTAATGGAGTTGGTCTTAATATTAGTCATATCGGTTCCTCCTCTATTTCTCTATCACCAAACTCCTCTTTTTAATTTTCTAATATTTTCCATGTTTCACACATTCAAAAGAATCTATTATCAGTTCACCAATTCACAAAGGATAACCAATGTTATTTTGAATTTCACCCCTATTATTTTCTTGTGAAAGATCAGGTGACGAACATGGTACTGCTGAAAGGCCGACTTAATGATGGACTGTACAAGCTGCCGACTAGTCTTCCTTCCCATAAACCTTCTGCTCACCATGTTCACTCCACAGTACCTATCAATGCAGATGATTGGCATGCATGGTTGGGTCATCCCCATTCCCGAACTGTCAAGCACCTAATCTCCTCCCATTCTCTACCTACTTCATCATCTATTATTAATAAATGTACTGCTTGTTTTATGGGCAAGACTCACCGGTTTTCATTACCATTAACAGGGTCTGTTAGTAATGCACCTTTGGATTTGATTTTTAGTGATGTATGGGGACCTGCTCCATATGTTTCCTCTACTAATAATCTCTATTTTCTTATTTTTATTGATGATTATTCCAAATACATATGGTATTATCCTATATTGAAACGATCCTCTGTTCCTGCAATTTTTTATCAATTTCGAGTAATGGATGAAAATCAATTTTCCACAAAAATCAAATGTTTTCAATCTGATTGGGGAGGGGAATACCAAAAGGTGCATACTTCACTTCAAAAATTTGGAATTATTTATAGAGTTGCATGTTCCCATACGCATGAAAAAAATGAAACTGCAGAATGGAAAATTCGAAACATTGTCGATACCGGTCTTACTCTATTGGCACATGCTTCATTACCTATGACATTTTGGGACTATGCATTCCAAACAGGTACTTTTCTCATAAATCGATTATCCACACCGGTTTTACAAAATAAATCTCCATTTGAAGTCTTATTCAAAAAGACACCTAATTACGCATTCCATAAAGTATTTGGGTGTACTGCCTTCCCCCTCCTTCGACCTTACAATTCTACAAAATTCAGTATGCTCTCAATACCATGTGTTTTTCTTGGTTATAGTCCCCTTCATATGGGATATCGATGCCTAGATTACAAAACAAATCGAATGTACATTGCACGACATGTACAATTTATTGAGAATTCTTTCCCATATACATCGGTCCCCATCATCCCCTAGTCCTCCCCCACCCACATCAGTCCCATGGCTGTCGGTTTTGGCTCCTAATGGACACCCATCATCACCTCGGGCTCCACCAGATCCTCCATGTCTCCAGATATCTTCTCCATCCTCCCCTCCTATCATATCCCCTTCATTGACCGATGCTAATATTACTTCCAATCTCCCCAATCCCTTGATTTCTACTAATGCTTTTATGGAAGAAGTTGTAGAATTACCTACCATTGTAGATTCACCATAGGACCTCAGTCCACAAGCCCAAGATTCACTAGCACCTTCTCTAGTTGCTCCTCAACGCACTCACCACATGCAGTTGTGTCCCAATCCAAAACCTTCATCGAAGTACCCTATTCCTTCGGCTCATATGACCACCTGCAACAGTGAAGTGGAGCCAAAAAATTTTACAGAAGCTCAAAAACATCCTCAATGGAGAGCTACTATGATGACCGAATTCAATGCTTTGCTTAAGAATGGAACTTGGAGCTTAGTTCCTCCTTCCCCTTCCTTTAATGTGGTCGGTTCAAAATGGGTATTTTGCATTAAAAGAAAGTCTGATGGTAGCATTAAACGCTACAAAGCCAGACTCGTTGCCAAATGATACAATCAACAAGAGGGCCTAGACTATGGAGAAACATTCAGCCCAGTGGTTAAACCAACTACAGTACGCACTGTCTTGACTATTGCAACTACCCATCGTTGGTGCATTTGCCAGCTTGACGTGAGCAATGCTTTTCTCCATGGCACGCTAACAGAAGAGGTTTATATGTCACAGCCAATAGGCTTCATTGACGAATCCTGACCTCATCACATTTGCAAGCTTCACAAGTCTCTGTATGGTTTAAAACAGGCCCCCCCATGCATGGTTTCATCGATTGAGTACATTCTTGATTTTCATCGATTTTGAGGGCTCCAAAACCGACACCTCTCTCTTCATCTTTAATGATGGCAGTCGATGTATGTATATCTTGATCTATGTTGATGATATTGTCTTAATAGGATCTGACTCAACCTTCATCACATCGGTAATAGCCTCTCTCAGCAAAGAATTTGTAGTTCGGGATTTGGGCTCCCTCCATTACTTTCTCGGCATTGAAGTAATTCCAACTTACAATGGTATTATACTTTCACAATAGAAGTACATTTTGGATCTACTTCAAAAAACTACAATGGCTGAGGCGAAGCCCGTTACTACACCCATGGCCACCACTACTCGGCTCTCTATACATAGTGGCACTCCTTTGGCCGATGCTACAGTCTATAGGAGTACAGTTGGCGCATTGCAATATGCCACACTGACTCGACCAAATATCTCTTATTCGGTCAATAAAGTTTGTCAATTTTTGAAGACTCCAACCGATGAACATTGGCAAGCCGTCAAATGCGTACTGCGTTATCTCAAGCACACCTACACTCATGGCCTGTCTATATCAAGGGGTCCTTGCAACCAACTCTTTGCGTACAGTGATGCTGATTGGGCCGGCTGTGTAAACGATTGTCGTTTAACTGGTGATTTTACAGTATTTTTAGGTCCTAATTTAATCTCTTGGTCAACTAAGAAACAAAACACCATTGCTAGATCATCTACCGAGGCAGAATATCGCTCCCTAGCAGATACCACTGCCGAATTACAGTGGCTCCACTCTCTCTTACATGAACTCGGAGTTAAGCTTCCTCAGTCTCCAATTTTATGGTGTGACAATCTTGGTGCAACATACCTCACTGCTAATCTAATTTTTCATGCACGGACAAAGCATATTGAGATTGACTACCACTATGTTCGACATCTGGTTGCTCAACGTCTTCTCGATGTTCGTTTCATCTCAACTCATGACCAATTGGCTGACATTTTCACCAAATCATTGTCCTCCATTCGGTTCAATCATCTCCGGTGCAAGTTGAAGATCGATCAACGACCCTCTCCAACTTGAGGGGGGATGTTAAGGAGAGAATCTCTCACCGGTTACAAAGATTCAAATTCAAATTATGAATTTGAATTCTCACCGGTTACAAAGATTCAAATTCAATTTTTGAATTACAAAATTAAAGAGAGAATCTCTCAATGGTTACAAAAATTCAAATTCAAAATTTGTAACTTACAAAAATAATAACTGGATTTGATATCCAGCTCTTAATTCCTTTCATCGGTTACAAAGATTCAAATTCAAAATTTATAATTCAAATACACAATGTAAACAATTCTATCATATTATTAATATACATGTACCCAATGTATTTGGGTAAGGCTTTGAATGAATTCAAAATTTCAGAGTTTACAATGGGTACTCTCCGATGGATCCATCACCATCCATATCCGTTGGATCCCATACTCAATGGACAATGATGGGTCCATGGGAGGGTATCTGTACAGGGTGAGGATTCAGGTTTGCCAAGCAGATTGTCTGGATGCGTTCCCTATCCTCTTGTACTAGGGAAAGGTCTTCTCAATGCTCTAATGCTGCCACACCGAATGTGAACCAAACTGTCGCATGACATTTTGAATCCAACTCACGTATGGTTTTAATGGACGAAAAACTTAACTCTTATAATCAAATAAAATATGATTTATATGATTGACTTGAACTATCAAAATTCGGCATACGACTAATCCATGACGTTCCTACCGATAACAAAAACGTGTCACATTTTTCGGCCACATGGTTCATGCAACGTATCACATTTTTCAGCCACAGGGTTTATACGTTGGGCTGTCATGACTCATGATTCATGCCAAGTTATTAAAATTTGATTAAAATAATAATGGTGTTTAGATCTTTGATTAGGTTATTGTAATTGTCCAATCAAGCCTAATAAGAAATGTGAATCTATCCACAGAGAGAGAGAGAGAGAGAGAGAGAGAGAGAGAGAGATTTTGATATAAAAGAAATTAGAATTTGTTCTTATAGAAAGGAGGTATGTATTTGGACTTCTTTAGATCTAGAGGGTAAAAAGCACAATTGAGAATATAAGATGAAATGAAACGGAAAACCGTTTCTTTTTCCCCTCTACTTCTTTCCCACGTTTTCAATAATTTTGAAGTATGTCTTCTAAGAACTCATGGAAATTGTTCTATGGGAAGAAAACTAACCATTTCCTATTCTAATTTCCCTTGTTTTAAATATCTTTCATGCAAGTTTTATAAAAACGTAAGAAGTTAAAACTAGTTCTCATTGGTTATAAGGGAAATTAAAAGAAGGGAAGTGGAATTTTTTTATTTAGAAATAAAACTTTCATATTTGTTGATCCCAGGTAGTCACTGAGAGAGGGGGGGGGCGTGAATCAGTGCCCTCAAAATATTTCCACTAAGATGATTTGGCCTACTGCTTTGGAAACTGCTACCAAGAGCTATTGTTCACTATGTGCTACCTAGAGCTATCAACTGGACTTTTTCTCACTGCCAATATGTCAAACACATTTCGTGCACATACCAACCACACACCCACAAGTATCCATACCAGGAGCCTGGCCTGCTAAGCGTGTACACCCAGACCTGCAGCACACAGACTTCTATTCCACACTCATAGATAATTTCATACATACTCACAACACAGGATGTAACGTGGTTCATCGATCACTTACTGTGATTGCTAGTCCACGGGGTAATACCCTAACCAGGGTTTCGTATTATATCCGATACACAACTTTAATTGGTAGTTTTCGACTGCTACAACAGCAAGATGCTACACCACCAGGTAAGACAAGCTACAACTTGAATATGGGCTACTACTCACAAACCTATCAAGACACAACTTGACAGGCTATACATATGAATCATTTAATAATTACAAACCCATCCCATTTATCACATTCATCATAGTGAGGGTTTGAGTGCGAAGTTACCTTCCCGTCTTGCTCACAGCTGGTGTAAAGCTCACTATGCAAGCTTATCGATCTCTTCACTCGCTGCACAGGTCATTCTTCATCACCATGACTCCACTGGACACTCAATGCACTGTCCCAGTACTCTTCCCTAGCTTCAATGAAGCATTAATGACCGTACAGAGAAGATGGGAGTCGAAACTCAGCTCTTTGAAGCTCCAACAAGGTATTTTCCCTAAACTCATGCTTCAGCTTCTTCTTCTCGAGCTCCAACTGGTTTGAAAGGCTTGTTCTTCAAATCCCCTTCAGTTTGATATATTACATGCCCAAATCAGAGATCGGACGGCTGAGATATGGCCAGAAGAAGATCGACCAATTAGAACATTCCAAAAAGAATCATCAGAGCTGATTCCATGTGGCGAAGCACCGTAGCGCCGCCGCCGCTGTCCCACCGTATGTTGTTCTCGAGATCCGATTGGCGCAGACGATATCTTTTATTTTGGACCGCTGGATCTATCAGATCGAGGCGGGAATAAATTTAGGCCTTACGATCGGCCTCATCTCGTCAGACTTGATCGGGATTCATTATGGCCAACAGATCGGGATCCGCAACGCCAACGCACCATACGAGTGCTACACTGAATCTTGGATTCAGCTCCATGAGACGCGGATCACCTCCTTAAGTTGTATCGAGCGAATGGCAGCAGTCGTGATAAAATCTAGGCGCGACCTCTGCGCTACACCATAGCCCGCCTTTTCCCAAACTGCTAGATCGGAATCACGTAGACGTGGCTCATCCCTGTCCCTCCATCTTGAATCTTTTCTTTTTCAAAGGACCAAAATGCCCCTGAGAAATGCAAAAATGGCCTCTGTAACAGGCCAGTATCACCTATAGGAATTCCCATTCTAGTAGGGTGCTGAGGAGAGTTCTCTCTGCGGCATTGCATCGAACAGGTGCGAGGCATCCCGTTCAAGCCTTTCGGAGGCTTGCGGTCCGCGCGTGCGGCTAGGCCCTGCGAGCGCGAGCATCGAGTCATGAGGTGTTGTGCACGCGGGTGCTACTGCTGTCCTACTGACTTGCGGCATAGCTGTGCACGGCATAGCTGTGCTGTTGTGTGCGCGCAGCATGCCCCGCTGTTGTGCGCATGGCATGCTGCTGTGCTGTGCTGCTGGGCAGGGCACCTGTTGGCTTGCTATGCCGAGCACACGGCATGGCTGGCTGAGCTGCCACGCTGATGGGCCAACTAGCCTGAGCTGGGCTGCCAAGGTGGCGAGCCAC
>CM053275.1:16639016-16658788 GCA_028583415.1 Protea cynaroides
TGGTTTGAAAGGCTTGTTCTTCAAATTCCCTTCAGTTTGATATATTACACGCCCAAATCGAGATCGGACGGCTGAGATATGGCCAGAAGAAGATCGGCCAATCAGAACATTCCAAAAAGAATCATCAGAGCTGATTCCATGTGGCGAAGCACCGTAGCGCCGCCGCCGCTGTCCCACCGTACGTTGTTGTCGAGATCCGACTGGCGCAGACGGTATCTTTTATTTTGGACCGCTAGATCTGTCAGATGGAGGCGGGAATTAATCTAGGCCTTACGATCGGCCTCATCGCGTCAGACATGATCAGGATTCATTATGGTTGTCAGATCGGGATCCGCAACGCCGACGCACCATACGAGTGCTACACTGAATCCTGGATTCAGCTCCATGCGACGCGGATCACCTCTTTAAGTTGTATCGAGCGAATGGCAGCAGTCGCGATAGAATCTAGGCGCGACCTCTGCGCTACACCATAGCCCGCCTTTTTCCAAACCGCTGGATCGGAATCACGTAGACGTGGCTCATCCCTATCCCTCCATCTCGAATCTTCTCTTTTTCAAAGGACCAAAATGCCCCTGAGAAATGCGGAAATGGCCTCTGTAACCGGCCAGTATCACCTACAGGAATTCCCATTCCAGTAGGGTGCTGAGGAGAGTTCTCTATGCGGCATTGCGTCGAACAGGTGCGAGGCATCCCGTTCAAGCCTTGCGGAGGCTTGCGGTCCGCGGGCGAGGCTAGGCCCTACGAGCATCGAGTCATGAGGTGTTGTGCACGTGGGTGCTGCTGCTGTCCTGCTGACTTGCGGCATAGCTATGCGCGGCATAGCTGTGTCTGGTTGTGTGCATGCCCCGCTGCCGCGGCGCATGGCATGCTTCGCGTGTCTGTCGTCGGGGGCGGCACCTGTTGGCTTGCTTTGCCGAGCACACGGCATGGCTGGCTGAGTTGCCACTCTGGTGGGCCAACTGGCTTGAGCTGGGCTGCCAAGGTGGTGAGCCACATGAGGTGGGACCCACCTGGTCCCCACCACTCTCTCTCCTCTTCTCTCTCTTCTTTCTCTCTCTTCTGCTAGACTTTCTCATCAGCTGCTGTCAATGCACCAATCCAATCACCATGTCTGCCAGTGAGACTTCAGTGGGACCCACAGACACTCTCTCTCCTCCATATCACTCTGCTGAGATTGCCAACAATGACAACTCACTTTGTACTGTCTGGCCAAGGTTCCAACAATATTCATTACAACAGATGCAATCAAATGACTATATAACTAACTCCAAATTATTCTATATTTAGTTATTAACTTACGATTTATCTTGTATCCAAATCCCTTGTATTTAAAAAGCAAAATAAATTTTACATCTAATAAGTATCTTTATTAATTATGATTATAAATTTAAATAGTTTATACAATCATATTATGTTTATACTTATACAAGTTTCTTTTTTAAATTTTAAATTTCACTTCTCTTCCTTTTTAATTTCCCTTTCAGCCAAACTAAATCGTAAAGTATTTTTTAGCTTTATTGAAAATTTTAGAGCTATTTAAATAATAAACAAGTACTTGAAAGTCTAGATGCGATGGAATATTTGAATATATGTATATTTAGAATCACTTATATCTGAATTTCAATATTGAAATTCATTTCAATGTGTATTGATAAAATTTTAAATTATATATAAGATGGGAAAAAAAGGATTTGTAATTTTGCACCATATATTGGAATTGGATCCGCATCCTGTCCTCCCAGTGGTTCTGGGAGGACAGTGGCAACCTGTCTTGGATGGCCGCCACGTGGCTCTCAGTAAATTCGAGACCCACGTCTAAGTCGACACCCAGCCGACAAGCCGAGCCGACAGGGGTTGTCGGCTCAGACGTGGGTCTCAGATTCAACCGAGAGCCACGTGGCAGCCATCCGAGATGGGTTGCCGCATCCTCCCAAAATCACTGGGAGGAGACGATGTGCATCCGACTGGAATCATAGAAGCAACTTGTAAAGCATCATCAAATTGTTAACAGGTGACAGAATAATAAATGAAGAGAGAGAAAGAGAATATGAGTCCGGGGAAATGCTTGCTTAGTGATTTACTTGCTTTTTGGTAGATGGACTATTTATTTCTTACCATCGAAATGTTATACATAATAATAGTGTATCATGAACAGTAAGAAAGCTCACGTTGGATAACATGCCTTGCCTTTATTTTTATTCTTATTTATTTTGAGTAGAAGATATAGTTTTCTAGGGAAACTAACATCAAATTTAATACTTCAATAAGATAAAACTTCACTCTTATATTATGCCAATCAACGTTGATTTTATTATATTTTAATCCCCCCCCTTTCTTTTTGTTTTTGTGACGTTCCCCCCCCCCCACCAAAGAGGTTTTTTCATGCAGCAATGTTAGAAACAGTAAATTATCCACGATTGGATTAGACAATTTTGGTTAAAAGAATCAAAGATAAAAGTCAAGGTGTCAAACAGGAGGCCGATTCCTCAATGTTAGGAACTAACGAGTTATGTTTCAGATAAATCGGTGTCCGTGGATCCATCGCCATCTATATTCATATTCAATGGATCTCATGTTCAATGGATAATTATGGGTCCACGGGAGGGTATCCGTACGGGGTGAGAATTCCTACTTGCCAACCCTTGGAGTCTAATAAAATATGATTTATATGATTGACTTGAACTATCAAAATTCAACATACGACTAATCCATAGTGTCCCTACCGATAACAAAAGCGTGTCACATTTTTCGGCCACAGGGTTTATACGTTGGGCTCTCATGACTCATGCCAAGATTATTTGATTAAAATAATAATGGTGTTTAGATCTTTGATTAGATTATTGCATTTGTCCAATCAAGCATAATAAGAAATGTGAATCTATCCACACAAACAGAGAGAGAAAATATTTTGATATAAAAGAAATGAGAATCTGTTCCTATAGAAAGGAGGTATGTGTTGGACTTTATGTTGTCATTGTTGGCAACTTGACTGATGTGACAGTGTTTGTGAGCATACAGTCAAAGAATCAGGAGAAAGAGTGTCAGTGTAGGAGAGAGAGTGTCAGTGCAGTGGCACAGATGTGATAACTTCGCTTGTGTGTTCTACAGTGTTCTACATGTGTTTCAGATGACTTACAATGAGTTAAATGACATTCTACATCAAGTTTGATGAGAGAGAGTATCTGTGGACCCCACTGGTGAAGTGGCACAGCTTCTCTGATGATGTGTCCAAGTTTCTGATGATGCGACAGTGTTCCTGAAGCTTTTCTGATCATGTTCATGTTTCTCATGTTTCTGGTGTTGTGGTATTGAAGAGAGAAATTCAAGAGAGAGAAAAAAAGAGAGAGAATCAGAAGAGAAAGAAAGAGGAGATAGAAAAAATGTGAGTGGGACCCACAGGTGTGGTGGCAAGGTGACATGTCAACACGGCAGCCCACGGCACTTGGTATGCATGCACACAAAGTTTCGTGTTCAAATTCCAAGGTTTGACAGAGTTTTAACTTTGAGACTATTTTTGGTAGGTCTCGCAGCAGGTTCATGGAAATCCGACAGTGGAAAGATGTAGAGCGTCGAGTTATCTTTCCAACGCAACTTGAATCACTCAATTCCGACGTCGGATGAGCGAGATATCGCAGTTTCTGTCGGATCACTCGAAAAAGTCATTTCACAAGTTGTTTAGGGGAAATTTTGGCATTTCACAAGTTGTTAAGGGGTAATTTCGTCAAGAAAAAAGAAGAAGATCCGAAATCCCGCCCAAATGAAGCCACCTATGCTAGATTCCAAATGGACGGCCTTCAAAATTGCGGGCTAAGGTGTGATGCGAAGATTCCATTTAGATTCCATCGCGGGGCTTCCGGTTGGATGGAGGCAGTTTAAAAAGGTCGTTTGTGTTTCACAGAATCGGCGCCTTATTCGGTGTGGCGCGTTCATCGTGCGACGACAGAAGAGATTCCGATCCACCGCTTCACGTGATCTCCGATTTCGGAGGCGTGATTTATTCAGATCGGACGGATGACGACAAATCCCTCCATTAACCGACAGATCCAGCGGTCTTCAATGTAGATTCCGTCTCCGCCAATAAGGTCGCGACAACGCATCATCGGCGCGGCTACGGTGCGGCGCGGGTGCGTGATTATAAAAGGAAAGATTTCTTTTTGAATCTTTTGGTTGGCCGAACTTCAAACTGCCATAATTTCTTCATCCGAGCTCCAAATCAGTCCGTTCAAATTGCAGTTTCCATATTTTTTGATGCTCTATACATTGGACGCCGTTGGGAGTCGTGAAAATGTAGAGAAAAATCGAAAATAGGGTTTTGAAACTTATGGGAAGGTGTTTCTAGGGTTTTGTGCCTGTGGGAGTGATCAATCACCAACTACCTCTTCTCTGTGCATCAATGGAGTGCTAAATCCCTGTGAGAGGTCAGTAGAGCTTTTATTTTCATATCCATGGTGATTATGGGTTGTGTGGAAGAGATTAGAAGCCTGTGAGCGAGGTGTGCTCTGTGAATCGATCTCTATCATCATTGAAGACTGTTAGAGAGTACCTAAGGGCAGTGTAAAGCTTCAGAGAGATTGTTGGCCATTCGAAAGCATTGTTTGTGAGATTCTCAATTCCTTATCTATTTATGCTTTCAATTTATTGTATGCTAGCGTAGGTGCAAATTGTTGAATACCTAGCTAGTGGGGGAAAATTGTAAGGCAAATTTATAAGCCTAAAAAAAATTGTTATTTGCTTCCCGTGGGTGCGGGTTAAGCGTGGTGTGCAGCGTGTGCTGAATACTGGTACTTGATACCTGAATTCCTGGCACATGTGTGCCCTCCTAGTTTTATGCTGGGTAAATTGGGTGTATGTACTCCCTGCTGTGTAGACAGCAAAAAGAAGTGTATTGAGTATATACGGAGCCCGTTGGGCATTACTCCGTGGACTAACCATCACACACTGTGTTGGTGAACCACGTATATCCTGTGTTGTGGACTGTCTTTATTTTTCTATATATTTTGGAGTACGTGGAATGGCTTGCAGGATGGTGTGCAAATCTGGTAGACCTGGCCACTGAGTGGTAGCGAGGTAGATTTGCATACGCTTGTGTATGTGTAAAATAATATATCTCCATTAGCTTTGGGCAGCAGTAAATAATCAGGAAAAAGCTTCAGACACTAATTCACCCCCCCTCTCAGTGTCATATCAAGTTCATCAATTGGTATCAAAGCACCAGGCTCAGTGACAACTTAATCAATAGCTGAGTGACCAGAGAACAGTCATGGCACTAGGTGAAGGTTTTTGCAAACCCCCACTTTTTTATGGATTTGAATTTTTGTTTTGGAAAAGGAGGATGGAAATATTTTTGGGGTCTCTTGGCTTTAATGTGTGGCAGACAGTCAGTACTGGGAAGGTAAATGCCCAGTATGACTCTACAGCGAAAAGGGAAATCTTAGATGGATTAGCAGATAATGTGAGAATCAAAGTCAGTGGATGCGAGACAGCGATGGAACTGTGGGACAGACTACAGAACCTATATGAAGATGAGTTGGCATTCAAGGCTAGTACATCAGTAGTTATTGATTCTACTTTAGAGACAGACTGCAGAAGTTTAGAGGAGTGCTCTACTATTGCATCAGAGGATCCTATTACACAAGTTGACTTGACTGGAGAGCTAAGAGCAGCTCAGGATGAGTTGAGACTTGAGAGGGAGAGACTTACAGTGGCATCATGTGACCTTCATAGTGCAAATGAAACTATTTCAATTTTAAAGACACAAGTGAAGGACTCCAACTTTATCATTACAGCCTTAGAGGCTCAAGTCATTAGCAGAGATGAGATGTGTATGAGCTTTGAGAGGGAGATTACTACATTGAGAACTCAATTGATACAGGTGCAGATGAATCAGAGTTGCATCCCACCAGTGGTTGAGGAGATCATTAAATGTACAGCTCGGGACCGAGATTGTCAAAGTCCATCCACCATCAGTTTTGATTCTATTACAGAGCATGTTGAGACATCTAGTAGGCCACAAAGACAAAGCTCAAGCAGATCACAGATAAAGACCCAAAATAAGAGACAGAGGAAGAGAGTGCAGAGGCAAGTGATGTAATACCTCCAGCACATCAGACACAATATAGAGGTATTCCCCAGCAGAGAGAGCAGAGGCACAGTAATGCAAGACCTTCATCACACCAGGCACAATGTAGAGGTGTTTATCAGCAAAGAGCTCAGACAGGGAAGACAGGCAGTATGTAGAGTAACATGATTGATAGAATTCATCAGCAGAGACTAGTTGAGAAGAGCAGATTTAGTAGGTCCAGTCATCAAAGGCACATGTAACAGATTTTTCAGCAGAGACAGGTAGTACACACCATGAGGCATGGACCCACACCTAGTTGGCACAGACATTCCCTTGTGAGACAGTCACATTTTCATGGATATTGTCACATATGCAATGGGTATGGGCATAGGAGTGCAAATTGCACATCTAGATTTTGTGTTAGTAATTATGGGAGGAAGACATCCACGTCACACCAGATGAGGCCAGTTGAGTGCCTTAGATGCCATACACTTGGGTATTGGGCCAAGCGATGAAAGGTAGTGCTCACCCCCCAGCTTGCTCAAGCAGAAAGAGATTATCAGCTTTCTAGAACTAGAAAAACAATAGGTTCAAGAAGCCAATTCAGAAAACAAGCCAAGGAGTGGTCTCAGTTCAATGATCAGTCTCATATGGCTTTGTACAGTGTATGGAGAAAGAAGACAGTAGAGAGGTCTTCAGTTGGTGAGGTTAGACAAAGACAGAGGACTGTGGCTAAGCTAGTTGACAGGCATTGTCAGAAAAGAGCATTTGTAGAGAAGCCCAAACAAAGGGCCAAGGTGAATGGTCATGCAGTATGGAGAGAAAGACACATAGAAATACTTACCACCCCTACACTACCCAAGTTGGGTGTGAGAGGGAACACACCTCCTAGGCACTAGGTGCACTGAGGTGCACATGGAGAGGGGGAGCTTACTACATGTTCATTCTTGCCCCCAGACAGACTTTGTTGATTGCAGAAGAGTGTAAGTGCTTGAAATCATCAGGTGAATGGTATAATTCCTTGTGTTATTGCATCTTGGTGGAGCAGACATTAGATGAGCAATGTTATGTCAATCAGAGTATGGCAGCTAGAAATACTTCTTTGCATTAATATGTTATCAGAAATAATTACTACAGTCATCGATGACAGTGTCAGAGTGTGGCCTTCTTTGCACCAGTGATAGGGGGAGCGATGTGTAGGTGTTATATTCTTTTTGCTTCCTATGATGGACTTAGGGGGAGTCCTTTGATATATGTTTTTTTTTTTTTATCTTTCCTCTCTTTATGTTGGACTCAGGGGGAGTCATGTGATGTTGTTATGTGTTGATATAATTGTCTATTTTTTTTTACCCATAGGATTGGAAAGATGCGGTGGGCACTCCTATGTGGCATATCCCTTTGTATTTGTTGTCAAAGGGGGAGAAAGATCTCATGTGCAGAGTGAGTTGCCAACAATTCCAAAGGGGGAGATTGTTGGACTTTATGTTGTCATTGTTGACAACTTGGCTGATGTGACAGTGTTTGTGAGCATACAGTCAAAGAATCAGGAGAGAGAGAGTGTCAGTGTAGGAGAGAGAGTGTTAGTGCAGTGGCACAGATGTGGTAACTTCGCTTGTGTGTTCTACAGTGTTCTACATGTGTTTCAGATGACTTACAATGAGTTAAATGGCATTCTACATCAAGTTTGATGAGAGAGAGTGTCTGTGGACCCCACTAGTGAAGTGGCACAGCTTCTCTGATGATGTGTCCAAGTTTTTTATGATGCGATAGTGTTCCTGAAACTTTTCTGATCATGTTCATGTTTCTCATGTTTCTGGTGTTGTGGCATTGAAGAGAGAAATTCAAGAGAGAGAAAAAAGAGAGAGAATCAAAAGAGAGAGAAAGAGGAGAGAGAAAAAATGTGAGTGGGACCCACAGGTGTGGTGGCAAGGTGACATGTCAACACGGCAGCCCACGGCACTTGGTATGCATGCACACAAAGTTTCGGGTTCAAATTCCAAGGTTTGATAGAGTTTTAACTTTGAGACTATTTTTGGTGGGTCTCGCAGCAGGTTCATGGAAATCCGACAGTGGAAAGATGTAGAGCGTCGAGTTATCTTTCCAACGCAACTTGAATCACTCAATTCCGAAGTCGGATGAGCGAGATTTCGCAGTTTCTATCGGATCGCTCGAAAAAATCATTTCACAAGTTGTTTAGGGGCAATTTCGGCATTTCACAAGTTGTTAAGGGGTAATTTCGTCAAGAAAAAAGAAGAAGATCCAAAATCGGCCGCCCAAATGAAGCCACGTAGGCTAGATTCCAAATGGATGACCTTCAAAGTTGCGGACTAAGGTGTGATGCGAAGATTCGGTTTAGATTCCATCGCGAGGCTTCCAGTTGGATGGAGGCAGTTTAAAAAGGTGGTTTGTGTTTCACAGAATCGGCGCCTTATTCGGTGTGGCGCGTTCATCGTGCGACGACAGAAGAGATTCCGATCCACCGCTTCACGTGATCTCCGAATTCGGAGGCGTGATTTATTCAGATCGAACGGATGACGACAAATCCCGCCATTAACCGACAGATCCAGCGGTCTTCAATGTAGATTCCGTCTCCGCCAATCAGGTCGTGACAGCGCATCATCGACGCGGCTACGGTGCGGCGCGGGTGCGTGATTATAAAAGGAAAGATTCTTTTTTGAATCTTTTGGTTGGCCGAACTTCAAACTGCCATAACTTCTTCATCCGAGCTCCAAATCAGTCTGTTCAAATTGCAGTTTCTATATTTTTTGATGCCCTATACATTGGGCACCGTTGGGAGTCGTGAAAACGTAGAGAAAAATCAAAAATAGGGTTTTGAATCTTATGAGAAGGTTTTTCTAGGGTTTTGTGCCTGTGGGAGTGATCAATCACCAACTACCTCTTCTTTGTGCATCATTGGAGTGCTAAATCCCTGTGAGAGGTCAGTAGAGCTTTTATTTTTATATTCATGGTGATTATGGGTTGTGTGGAAGAGATTAGAAGCCTGTGAGCGAGGTGTGCTCTGTGAATCGATCTCTATCATCATTGAAGACTGTTAGAGAGTACCTGAGGGTAGTGTGAAGCTTCAGAGAGATTGTTGGCCATTCGAAAGCATTGTTTGTGAGATTCTCAATTCCTTATCTATTTATGCTTTCAATTTATTGTATGCTAGCGTAAGTGCAAATTGTTGAATACCTAGCTAGTGGGAAAAAATTGTAAGGTAAATTTATAAGCCTAAAAAAAATTGTTATTTGCTTCCGTGGGTGCGGGTTAAGCGTGGTGTGCAGCGTGTGCTGAACACTGGTACTTGATACTTGAATTCCTGGCACATGTGTGCCCTCCTAGTTTTATGCTGGATAAATTGGCTGTATGTACTCCCTGCTGTGTAGACAGCAAAAAAAAAGTATTGAGTATATACGGAGCCCGTTGGGCATTACTCCGTGGACTAGCCATCACACACTGTGTTGGTGAACCACGTATATCCTGTGTTGTGGACTGTCTTTATTTTCCTATATATTTTGGAGTGCGTGGAATGGCTTGCAGGATGGGTGTGCAAATCTGGTAGACCTGGCCACTGAATGGTAGCGAGGTAGATTTACATACGCTTGTGTATGTGTAAAAGAATATATCTCCATTAGCTTTGGACAGCAGTAAATAATCAAGAAAAAATTTCAGACACTGATTCACCCCCCCCCCTCTCAGTGTCATATCAAGTTCATCAGTATGTATTTGGACTTCTTTAGGTCTATAGAGGATAAGAAACAACTGAGAATCTAAGATGAAATGAAAAGGAAAACCGTTTCTTTTTCCCTTTCCTTCTTTCCCACGTTTTCAATAATTTTGAAGCATGTCTTTTAACAATTCACGGCAGTTGTTTCCATGGAAAGAAAATTAGCCGTTTCCTTGTCTAATTTCCCTTGTTTTAAGAAGTTAAAAGTCGTAAAGTAATTTTCTAGCTTTATTGAAAATTTTAGAGCTATCTAAATAAGAAACAGATACTTGAATGTCTGGATGTGATGGAATATTTGAATATCTGTATATTTATAATCAGTTATTAAATCTGAATTTTGATATTGAAATTCATTTCAATTTGCTTTGATAAACTTTTAAATTATATATAAAATGGGAAAAGGATTTATAGTTTAGCAGCATATATTGGAATCATAGAAGCAATGTATAGAGCATCATCATTTTGTTAATAGATGACAGAATAATAAATGGAGAGAGAGAGAGAGAGACTAGGATGTTTGCATACCTATTTACTTGTTTTTCGGTCGATGCACTATTTTATTTCTTACCATCGAAATGTTATACATAATAATAGTGTATTATGAACAGTAAGAAAGCTCACGCTGAGTGACACACCTTGCCTTTGTTCTTTTTTTTACTTATTTTGAGATGAAGATATAGTTTCTTCGAGGGAAGCTAACCTCAAATTTAGTACTTCAATATGATAAAGCTTCACCCTTATGTTATGCCAATCCATGTTGATTCCTCTTAATTGAACCATGGTTTGGCCATAAGTTTCTTTTTTTTTTTTTTTTTTTTTCTATAAATAAGAGAAATATTCAGTAGAAGGACAATAAAAAAGATCACTAAACCAAGAAGTAGAAGTAGATCAAACAGTCAGACATGCCACAAAAATGACCATCCTACCAAAGGAATGGACAACCCAATTAAATATGCTTGGAATGTGATTGAAAGAACAGGATGAACTATAATGTCTTGAAGAACTGGGGAGACATCAAGTGGAAGAACACTAAAAAAAAAATCCTCCGTATAAAACTTGAGATGCAACAGCAAATTTTATTAGGATTCTCCAAATGATTCTCCACTCCAAATTAATCATTCGTTCGTTGTAATTGGAAAATTTTGTGAAAATGATATAAAAATTGCAATCATTTTTGGGTTATTGGTACAGTTCTGATTCCATGAAATGGTCCCCTCTCTTGCACTCCATGCATGTTTCTCCTCTGTACAAGTATGACAGGAAAAGTAAACCCAAAATTTAAGGAAACTTTTGTTTTTGTAAGTGTTGTGATCATTTAATATTTTGGTAACTAATGCTGATTTGTGCTAACATGCATTTTATTAAAATTCCTTGAATGATTCAGATAAACATTACTTGGTTATCCAAGCTCTTTTTTCTTTTATAAATATTTAGATAAGATTGTTAAAATAAAAATATTTCTATTAAAATTCTAAAAAAGTCGGTTTCCCAAGTATTTATCTTATGGGAAAAAGATCTCCCCTTCGTCTATTAATTTTTTTTTTTATAATGTTAAAAAAGAGGTCTATTTATCTGATGGGACTTTGACTACAATTACTAGAGCGCATGCAAGGAAAGGAGAGAGAGGGAGAGGTTAAATGAGGTGTCTCTGATACAATGTGACACAGAAAAATCGAATCGATGACCTCCTGAATACTTGCACTTAACTTACAGATACCAAATTTTGAACGTAATTGAATCTTTCATAAGAGTGTCCAAATCTTATCCTACACATTGGATTGATTGTCATGATATGTATGAGTCTTAATTAATTTTGACAAAAGTTCTGCTGCCAACTTACAAGATAGCACACCTGATTTGAAAAGAGATAGCACACCTGATTTGAAAAGAGGTGTAAACCACCGATCCTCATGTTCAACTTCAGTTAGTTCACGAACATATAAGATGGTGTAGAAAAAGATGTACGTAGGCCTGATTAATCCATGTTGATCCCATCATGCCTGAGACATTTCTTTTTAGTGAAAAGCAATTTATTTAGAAGAGCGCAAGGGTCTCAAGGAATCTAAGGTTACTTTGATTATGAATCCAAATATGGGAATTAGGTCAAACCGTTATGCATGCCGGCAATAGTGAAGAAAATTTATTGGAATATCGAGAATGTGAAGAAAATCTACATGATCTAAGGACTTCAAGTGAACAATGTCAAGAATCATGAGAAAATTCAGTGTCGAGAAGAGAATGATATGATACCTCTCGTGGAATAATAAAATGGTATGTTTGGTTGTAAAATATCAACTTGGCATCCCAGTCATGGGGGGATAGTTTTGGTATTTAAGGAGACTAGGATGTAAGATTTAACACTATGCAACTCCGGTGATACTCTCTGATTGTAACTCGACAAAACCTAATAAAATTATTCAGCTTTGGCACCCCATGGGTCTGACCCTGTGGATGCTTTCCCTAGCCTAAGGGTGTTAAATGACACGGTTTTTGTTTAATAGTGCAGTTTTGGTTCAGGGTGTGAAGGGGTAATACCAAGAATGAACCATTTATTATTAAAATGTTTATCGAAATTGATTATTAATTAGTTTCTGTTTATCATTTTTAATCTGTTTTCTCTTACCTCCTTTACTATCAAGGACCAAGACTAGTAGAAATGTGAGGGGAATAAAAATAAAGTCTCGAAAAAAAGACAGGTGGACAACATACTCCTTCCTTACCTCGATGTGAAATTATAAATGGAAAGAGGAGACTGTTGGGCAACATATTTCTCACCTCAATATTAAATTATAAATGGAGTCTCGTTGACAACATGAAGTATAGATTTTTTTAGTTAATTTAACAGATTAATCGATTTAAAATCGTACCAAACCATTTAACTAAAAGATTTTATTTTAAAAACCATAACCGAATAATTTATGTGATGGTTTTGGATTAAACAGTTGGTTTGTTTTTTTTACACCCTCACCCATGCTCTTTCACATTCTGATTATATGGGCTCTCGCCTCCTTAATCATGCGGGTCTCACTATTGACAAAACAGTTTCCAACAATGTGATCAATGTGGTTTGGGAGATTAATTTCCACACTCAGTAGCATGAGAAACACTCCCCCTCTTATCTTCTTTATCGAATGTTGATGTGCCTGTGGATTTTTTTGGTCCAACTCTCTTATTTATAAGTCCTTATTTGTCAGCACCAATTAGGTTTCAAGTGTTGATGAGATCAATGGAGACGTGGTTTAGAACAATGGTTGCGTCACACCGTTGTGCTGGTTTGTATCATGGATGGTAAAAGAGCTTACTCAGAGTCCTGCGTCTTGCCTTTATTCTTATTCTTACTTATTTTGGGACATTGGAGGAAACTATCCCCAAATTTAATATTCAATAAGACTTCACACTTATATTATGCAAATCCGTGTCAATTCTTCATAATTGAGTCATGATTTAGTCATATGGTTTTTTTTTTTTTTGGTAAAAAAAGATTTTTTCCAAGGCACCAGCCAGGTCATTAAGTAGTGTGATTTTTTTTTTAATGTTAAAAAGAGATCTATCTAGCTATCTGATGGGACTTTGACTATACAATTTACTAGCACATCAAAGGAAAGAGAGCGATTGAAATGAGGTGTGTCGTATACAATGTGACACAAAGAGTAGTCAAATCCATGACCTCATAGATGCCTACACTGAAAAGACCCGACACCGAATTTTTATTACAGTTGGATCTTTCATAAGGATGTCCAAATCTTATCATAAACATTGGATTGATTGTCATAGAGTCATGGCACGATATAAAAATTCAGCTCCCAACTTTGGCGAGGACACAACTCATTTGAAAAGAGACATAAACCATCGATCCTGTTCCAACTTCAGTGAGTTCATGAACATCTAAGATGGCAAATGGGATTGAAGGTGCCAACAAGGATGTAAGTAGGTCAGATTCAATGTTTGTTCCATCACGAGCCAATTCAACATGGAAATAATGTTACAAATCTTGAATCCAAGGTTCGGAATTCGGTCAAACTGTCATGCATCTAAGCTGTCTAACTCAGATTCAAATCCTTTCATGCCTCAGATGCCGGCATGAAGAAATCCAGTGGCTGACATCCACTGTGCACCTATACTAATACATTGGTATTTGCACACAGTAAACTACAACCACTGGATTTTCTCATGCCAACATGAGGGGTATGAGAGGATTTATTTCCATTTAACTGTATTGGAATGTGAAGAAAATCAACATAATCAACGAAGGACTTCAAGGGAGAAATATCAAGAATCATGAGAGAGTTCACAGTGTTGAGATGAGAATGATATAGTTACTCTCGTGGAAAGATAAAAAGGTATGTCTGGTTGTAAATTATCACCTTGGCATCCCAGCCTAGTGTCTAATAGGGGAGCGGATAGTTTTGGTATTTAAAAGGACTAGGATGTTAGATTTAACAGTATACAACTCAAGTGATAATGTCTGATTGTAACTCGACAAAGCCTAATAAAATTATCAGTTTCGGCACCCCATGGGTCTGACTGTGTGGATGCTTTCCCAAGCCTAATGATGTTAATTAAATGACACGGTTTTGATTTAATGGTGCGGTTTCGATTCCGTGCATGAAAGGGTAATACCGAAATTGAACCATCTATTATTAAAATGCTTATCAAAACTGATTATTAGTTGGTTTCGATTTATCATTTTTAAACAGTTTTCTCTTACCTCCTACCTTACTATCAAGGACCAAGACTATAATAGAAATTTGAAGGGAATAAAAATAAAGTCTCCAAAAAGGGGACAAGTGGGCAAGATATTCATTCTTCACCCCCATTTGAAATTATATATCAAAATAAGGGACAAATAGAAAACATATTCTTCATCTCAATATAAAATTGTAAATGGATTCTTGTATTGACACCTATTAACCCTATCTGCCTTTGGTGTTTAACTTCTCTTTGGAGTAGTCAACAGAGGCAATCTAGCCTTCCCAATATCCCTCGGGGTCTGTTTAAAAAACACCAGTGTAATCTTGGTGGTTGCTCCTCTCAATATTTCCATCTTCTGAGGTTGACCTGATTCTTGAGAGACAAAGGTCTCAAGAGATACGTAGCTAGCGGGGAATAGTCACTTCACGCGTGGTCTCTAGGAACTTTTGACCTGATTCTCTGAGGAGACACGTAGGCAGCGAGCAAATGGACAGTGAACTCCGAGTAATTCACCATTCGCGCATGGTCACATGTGCTTCCTTTGTCAAGGGAGTACCTCACACACAACCACAACGCCGCCAGAACTACGTTTGGCCTGATTCTCTTCGCACAAAGATACGCAGGTAGCTTGAGATAGATCTCGAGCTCGGTCATCCATCTATTGTTGTTTTTTCTATGTTTGTATATTCTTTTAATTCTTTATTTGTTTATTCATGATTGTTTCATTCATTTATTCATCTCTTTATTCATTAATTCATTCATTGTCTGTTGACTTGTATTTTATTTTTCAAACCTGTGTAGTGGTGCCCGAAGTTAGTAGAACTTAGAAACTTGGTCTAAGATTCCCCACTTGCCTACTTAGGCTAGACTGAATGACCTAAACATACATAAGCCTAAAGAATGTTGGAAATGATAGGACAGAAGGAGACCGGTCCATTGATCGGGCGAGTTGGGTGCCTAACACCTTCCCAACTCGTAACTTGACGCTTACCCTTCTTTGGTAAGATCAGAAGCCAACCCATTGAGCATAAGTCATTAGCATCTCTCCAAGTGAGAGACAACTTATAGGTCCTAGAACTCATCTAGGTGGCGACTCCATATTTTCAGGCGAGAGCCTTTCATTCGCGGAGGATGTGAAATTTCCGTTGTCCTCACAACATAAGGTATGTATCTCTATAGAAGCCCTCTTTATTTATATTGATCAAATCCAATTGATGATGTTATCTCTTACATTATTTCACATATAACCATCCATAGAGATCTTCTAAACCTCGACTGAAGATACTTAACAAATGAAGCTGAAACTAATGAGCAGAGAATAATTATTCAGTGGAAAATATGGAACAGTTTCTACTTTCTATTGATGAAGAGAAGGGCCAACAAGAGTCGTCTCCCTTTGCCATTTCAAATGAGCTTTGACTCTGTTACGATCCGAAAGGTTATCTTTGATCGCAGAGACTGATTTAAAGTTTTCAACCCATGCACACAATCGAGGGAAGATATGAGCTTTCATTAACTTCACTCCTAAGATCTCTTCCATCGATTCCCAGTGGTAAGCTATGAATCCAAAAACCAAATCCGTTAGTCCGATGTTAGCACCACCAAAAGAACTTCATATCTCCATTAAGGCCATGATCTTCAATTGTCCTAAACATTTCCAAGCAATTATTCATTGCCTTCTCTGGTTCTTCCCCAGCGACGGACAGGAAGAATGGATATATGATGGCCATGACTGTGATGATCGTAAACATAATACTTCTTCTCCATTGAACACAAAATCGTAAATTGAACAACAATAATCTATATGGTTCGGTGTAAAATTTTTGATGCAAATGATATTTTACATGCAAATTTTTTTCCACATAAAATTTTCCTACTTTTATAATATATTTATTTGTATTTTATAATAAAACAAATAAAATATAGTCCTATTTAGAAGAAAATTTCATCACCACACACTTTTACATTCAGGTATCAAGGAACCAAAAAGACCATAAAATTTCTTCTAATCTTTCTCTTTCCTTTCAGTTCTTTCTGTTTGTTCTTCCTCTTTAATATTAATCCACGCTTTTGAACTAAACAAACATGAAAATATAACACAGCCACCTTCCCATCCCCCTAGAATCTGAAAAAAAAGAAAAAAAGAAAAAAAAAAAAAAAGATCATAGAAAGAGAAAATAAGGAATCAATAGAATAATAGAAGAATCAATAAGGGAACCGTTCTTATGTTACAACAACTCCATCTTCTCAAGTTGTTGCATAGATTTTTTTTTATTAATTATTATTATTATTTAAATTGTTTTGGGTTATGCTTTAAATTTGAACCACTGTAACCCAAAGTGCTATCAGACCAACTATGCACAAGTATTTATGTAATATGTGGATATTATTGTGTAGTATTCGTGGTTGATTTCATATTTTATCTAGTGATTTTGTGGTTATTATAGTTGTTAAAAAATGTTTTTAAAATTTATGTATTTTTTAGGTTTTAATTATATTCTTAGAGGAAAGCTTTAACATTAAGATCATATTTTGCGTTTTTCAATTAGTAGATTGGGAAAATGGGATTGGTAATGAAAAATAGGTACAATAAATATTAAAAATAAACATTCAAAATTTTTGCCTTCAAATTTTTTTAGACACTTGAATAATTCTAGAATCTATCCGAATACAAATTGTATTTTAAGTCCTTTCGTTTTTTTACCAAAATCTTAAATTTAATCCTGAAAAGAGTTATTGCTTTTTCATTGTTAATTAAATATAAGGGTTAGACGTATCTTGTTGTCGAGATCATGCAACGGAAAAAAGCTTGGAAGCTTTCACATCCCCAACACTAACTCGCAATCCAAAGCTCCTTCTCACGAACCCATAGGGAGCTCGTTAGGCTTTTCTAAATACCATGACCTCCATCGCTTGACTCTCAAATTTTACTAATTTTATTCAAATGACGATTTTCTTTTGCCTAAAAATTAAGTTTATAGGCTTATAGGCTTGTAGCCCAAAAATCAAAGATGAAAACAAAGAATTGAAGTCACATGTAGAAAAAGAGCTTAGGGGAGTGACTCTTTCCTAAATTACACATAAAAATCTATTCAATTTAAGGTGCTAATTTAGATCCGGAACTAGGAACCGTCCTCGAACTGACCTACTAAAACCAAAACCGATATGTACCGCTACTAAATAGTGTTGATCCCAGGTAGTCACTGAGAGGGGGGGTGAATCAGTGCCCTCAAAATATTTCCACTGAGATGATTTGGCCTACAGCTTTGGAAACTGCTGCTTCACTATGTGCTGCCTTGAGCTGTCAACTAGACTTTTCTCACTGCCAATATGTCAAACACATTTCGTGCACACACCAACCACACACCCACAGGTATCCATACCAGGGGATTGGCCTACCAAGTGTGTACACCCAGACCTGCAGCACACAGACTTCTATTCCATACTCATAGACAATTTCATACACACTCACAACACAGGATGTAACGTGGTTCACCGATCACTCACTGTGATGGCTAGTCCACGGGGTAATACCCTAACCAGGGTTTCTTATTATACCCGATACACAACTTTAATTGGTAGTCTTCGACTGCTACAACAGCAAGGTGCTACACCACCAGGTAAGAAAAGCTACAACTTGAATATGGGCTACTACCCACAAACCTATCAGGACTCAACTTGACAGGCTATACATATGAATCATTTAATAATTACAAACCCATCCCATTTATCACATTCATCATAGTGAGGGTTTGAGTGCGAAGTTACCTTCCCGTCTTGCTCACAGCAGGTGTAAAGCTCACTATGCAAGCTTATCGATCTCTTTGTTGGCTACACAAGTCATTCTTCATCGCCATGACTCCACTGGACACTCAATGCATTGTCCCAGCACTCTTCCCTAGCTTCAATGAAGCATTAATGGTCGCACAGAGAAGGTAGGAGTCAAAACACAGCTCTTTGAAGCTTCAACAAGATGTTTGCCCTAAAATCACACTTCAGCTTCTTCTTCTCGAGCTCAAACTGGTTTGGAAGGCATGTTCTTCAAATTCCCTCCAGTTTGATATATTACACGCTCAAATCAGAGATCGGACGGCTGAGATATGGCCAGAAGAAGATCGAGCAATCAGAACATTCCAAAAAGAATCATCAGAGCTTATTCCATGTGGCGCGAAGCACCGTAGCGCCGCCGCCGCTGTCCCACCGTACGTTGTTGTCGAGATTCGATTGGTGCAGACGGTATCTTTTATTTTGAACCGCTGGATCTCTCAGATGAAAGCGGGAAAGCCTCTGGGCCTTCCGATCTTTGAAATCCCGTCAGCGGATCTCGGAGCAGATATTAGCCATCAGATTGGGATCCACAACGCCAACGCACCATACGCACGCTTCACCGAATCCTGGATTCCTCTCCATGTGACGAGGATCACCTTTTTAAGTTGTATCTGACCAATCATAGGCCTCGTGCAAGAATCTTGACGGAGCGCCTGTGAACTACCATAGCCCGCCTTGATCTCAACCATTGGATGAGCATCTGAATGGCGTGGCTCAATCTGGCTTGACGATTTCGAATCTTCTTCTTTTTCTTGGACCAAAATACCCCTGAACTAAGTGTGGTAATGCCCTGTATATCCAAAATTTTCTAGTAGGTCTTGAGTCGGCCTTTCTTTGTGGAATTTCATCGAACAGCTGATCCGCATGCGGGGCAAGCCTTGCGGAGGCTTGCGAAGCGCGCGCAGGTGCTGCTGCTGTCCTGCTGACTTGCGGCATAGCTGTGCGCATGGTCTTGCCAGGCTGGTTGCGTGCTGGCCTTGCGAGGCTGGCTATTGGCTGGCCTTGTGGGGCTAGTTGTTGGCTGGCCTTGCGAGGCTTGCTGCTGGCTGGCCTTGCGAGGCTTGCTGCTGGCTTGCCTTGCGAGGCTTGCTGCTGGCTTGGTGCCGCGGGCATCGGCCATGCTTGCCTGGGCTGGCTGCCATGCTGGCTTGGCCACCCCAGGTGGGACCCACCTAGTCCCCATCCACTCTCTCTCCTCTTTCTCTCTCCTCATTTTCTCTCTCTTCTTTCTCTCTCCTCTTTCTCTCTCTTTTTCTGGTCTTCATTCTCTTTCTTCTGCTGGTCTCTCTCATCAACTGCTGTCAGTACACCAACCCAGTCACCATGTCTGTCAATGGGACCCACAGACACTCTCTCTCCTCCATTTCACTCTACTTTGTCTCTCTACTTTATATGTCTTCTTTCACTAAACTGTAAGCACTGTGAACTGGCTTCCAAAAAAGCTTATGACTGTCCAACCATGCC